>PITA01003831.1:0-14132 GCA_004023965.1 Spilogale gracilis | reverse complement strand
AGTCTGAGTAAAGGTTTATTGATTTTATGATCTTTTCAAAGATCTAGCTCCTGGTTTCACTGATCTCTACTTTTTTTTAATTTTGGTCTCTATTTCATTTATTTCTGCTCTAATCTTTATTATTTTCTTCCTTACACTGGTTTTGGGTTTTAATCTCCTTTAGGGGTAAAGTTGTTGTTTATTTGAGATTTTTCTTAGGTAGACCTGTATTGCTATAAACTTCCCTTTTAGAACAAATTTTGCTGCCTTCCAAAGGTTTTGGACCATTATGTTTTCATTTTTATTTATGTCAATGTATTTTTTATTTCCTCTTTGATTTCCTGGTTGACTACTAGCCTGTTTTTTGACCTCTCTGTATTTGTGTTTTTTGTTTTTTGTTTTTTGTTTTTCCTGTGGCCTACTATGTGAATTATTCTGGAGAATGTTCCATGTGAACTTGAAAAGAATGTGTATTTTGCTGTCTTAGGATGGAATCTTTTGAATATATCTTTTGATCCTTCTGGTCCAATGTGTTATTCAAAGCCACCATTTCCTTGTTGATTTTCTGTTTGGATCATCTGTGCATTGATGTTAACTGGGGTGTTAAAATTCCTACTATTAGTGCTGTCATTACTTCCTTTTTGTTTGTTAATAGGTGCTTTATATGTTTGGGTCCTGCCATATTGTGTGCATAAATATTTACAATTGTTATATATTTTTGTTGGATTGTTCTCTTTATGATGATATAGTATCCTTCTTCATCTCTTGTTACAACCTCTGTCTTAAAGCCCATTTTGTCGGGGGGTGCGTCAGTCGCTCACTCATTAAGCATCTGCCTTCTGCTCAGATCATGATCTCAGGGTCTTTGGATTGAGCCCTGTATTGGATTCCCTGCTCAGTGGGGAGTCCATTTCCCCCCTCCCACTACTCCCTGTAGTAATTTCCCATAGAAATACCTCAACAGAATCAACCCCAGGTGGTCCACACCAAGACCACCTGGTGGTCTCTGTTTGCTCTCTGTCTCTCTCTGTCTCAAAAAAAGAAAATCTTTAAAAAATAGTCTATTTTGTCTGATGTAAGTATTGCTACCTTAGTTTTCTGTTCACTTTTATTTGCATGGCAAGTTCTTTTCCATCCCTTCACTTTCAGTGGATATATGTCTTTATGTCTGAAATGAGTCTCTTACCGGTAGCATATAGATGGGTTATTTTTTATTCATTCTGTCACCCTAGGTCTTTCAGTTGGAGAGTTTAGTCCATTTATATTCAAAGTAGTGATTGATAGTTTATGTACTTATTGCCATTTTGTTGCTTGTTTTATGTTTGTTTTTGTAGTTCTTCTCTGTCCCTTTGCTTGCTCTCTTCCCTGATAGTTTGCTTTGCTTTCTTCAGTGATATAGTTGGATTCCTTTCTCTTTATTTTTTGCATAACTCTTACTGGCTTTTGATTTGTGGTTACCATTCTTTTTGTATAAAATGTCCACTGCAAGTAGCAGTTTATATTAAGTTAATGGTTGCTTAAATTTGAACCCATTCTTTTTTTTAATGTTATGTTAGTTTCCATACAGTACATGATTAGTTTTTGATGTAGTGTTCCGTGATTTATCATTTATTTATAACAACTAGTGTTCCATGCAATCCGTGCCCTCCTTAATACCCACCACCAGGCTTCCCCATCCTCCCACCTCCCACCCTTGAACCCATTCTTTACTCTTTTCTTCCCCATTTCTTAGGTATATAGTCTCATCCTTTATATCCTTTTATTTTGTGAATTCTTTCTCATTTTTATAGATACATTTTAGTAATTTTGTGTTTCCTACTTGTCTTACTCCTACATATGGTCTTTCCTTTCTACTCAGAGTCCCCTTTAACATTTCTTGTAGGGCTAGTTCAGTGGATATGAATTCCTTCAGCTTTTGTTGGGAAAGTCTTTATCCCTCCTTCTATTCTGAATGACAGCCTTGCTGGATAAAGTATTCTTCACTGCAGATGTTTTTTCCTTCAGCCCTTTGAATATATCATGCCGCTGCCTTCCAGCCAAGTTTCTGTTAAAAATCTGCTGAGAGTCTTATGGGGGTTTCCCACGTACATGACCATTTTCCTTTCTCTTGCTGCTTTTAAAATTCTGTATTTATCACTACTTTTTGTCATTTTAAATGTTATGTGTCTTGGTGTGGACCACCTGGGGTTGATTCTGTTGAGGTATTTCTATGCTCCCTCGGTCTAGATTTCTGTTTCTTTCCTCAGACTTGGGAAGTTTTTAGCTATTATTTCTTCAAGTAAATTTTCTGTCCCCTTTCCTCTCTTTTCTCTTTCTCAGATACCTATAATGCAAATGTTATTATGATTGAAGGTGTCACTCAGTTCTCTGAGTCTATTTTCACTTTTTTCTCCTTTTATTCCTCCCTCCCTCTTTCTTTTTTTCCTTCTTCTGTTCTCTTTTCTCCCCCCCCCTCCTGTTCACCTTGATTGCTTTCCATTACTCTGTTATCCAGGTAACTGAGCTGTTCTTCTGCTTCCTCTAGTCTACCATTAATCCATCTGGTATATTTCTAATTTCAGTTATTGAGGTCTTCACCTCTGATTTGTTCTTTTTTATGTGTTCTAACTCTTATTGCTTGTCTCACTGAGGTCCTTTACTCTTTTCTCAAGTCCAGTGAGTATCTTTGTAACCATTACTTTAAATTTTTTATCCAGTGTATTACTTTTCACCATTTTGTTTTGTGCTCTGCTATCATTTGGTCTTGCTCTTTCATTTGGGACATATTCCTCTGTCTCCTCATTTTATCTAACTCTCTGTATCTGTTTCTATGTATTAGTAAGATTAGTTACATCTCCTGCCTTTGAAAAGTAGCAGCCCGGTGGTCTTGTAGTGCCCTGCAGTGCAGCGTTCCCTCTTTGCCAGACCCTTGTCTTTCCAAGGTGGCTCCTTTGTGTGAGTGTCCTGCTGGTATAGCTGAGCCACTTTTCCCTTTAACCCAGGTGTCTTTAGTGGCTGCCGGTTGTTAGCAGAGTTTGGTCTCTGTGTTTTTGGCCAGTTTGGGGCTGCCTTGGTCTTAAGTTGAGTCAGACCAAACGTTACCAGAGATGCAGAAGTGCCCAGGGATTGGATGCCCAGTGTTAACAAGGTTTGTCTGGGGCTGCTGTGGGAGGGGACTTGGAGCAGAGGCCCGGCTGGAGGGGGTGGGTGGTAGGAGAATAGAGGGGAAGGGTATGCTGTTAACAAGTTGGATAGTGGGTGGCAGTGTTGTGCTGTTTCCTTTAGGTATCTGTAAGCTTATTCGGGGGGGGGGTGCATCCTGGAGAGAAATGGTGCCTGCTAGCTCCTTTGTTCCTGGAAATGTCTTCCAGTGATCGCTGCCCCTTTCATCACATGCTCTGAGATTAGTAAACAATTCTCCGTTCCATATTTCCCAGATGTTTTTCAAGCTACTGCTCTTGTGTTTCAGAGGGGTTGTTTGTTGTATTCTCTCTTTAAGGGTGGGGACCAAGTTTCCTCTCTCCTTCCTGGCTTTCTTCAGGAGCCCACAGATTTTTAAAGTTACAGGTATTAAGCCTCCTAATTGTAAGAACTGGAAAACTTCAGCCTCTCTGGTTTTCAAATCCAATTTTTTTTTTAAAGATTTTATTTATTTATTTATTTGACACACAGAGAGCTACAGCAGGAGAGGAAACACAGGCAGGGGGAGCTGGAGAGGGAGAAGCAGGCTCCCCACTGAGCAAAGACCCCAATTTGGGACTCCATCCCGGGATGCTGGGATGATGACCTGAGCTGAAGGCAGATGCTTAATGACTGAATCACTCAGGCGTCCTTCAATCTAAATGTTATGGGAATTTGTGCTCCCTGTGCAGGTAGCTCCCTGGTGTGAGAGTTTGTTCCCCCACCTCTCTGTGGGTCTTTGTTGTCCCTCTCTCCCCTGGGCAGATTCAGGGGAGAGATAGTCCAAAGGTGTTCAGAGCAGGGAGTGTCCTGGCCAGACTACTGGAGCCAAGACTGTTGCAGGGAGGGGTGTTCTAGAGTGTTCCATGCAGGGGTGCCCTAGCAGGGTGGCTGAAATCATGTTGATGACTTTTTCTTTTCCCCTTTTGCCTTATTTCTGAAATGTTTTCCCATCAATCCTTTTTTTCCTATTTCTCTTTCATGGATGTATATAAATATTTAAACTAAAATATGCTAAGGTGCTTGTGAAAAATACAGATTCTTGGGCTAGAAATATGTTCTCCCATTTCCCTATACATACTATGACACTGATGTTTGAAAAACCCTGGCCTAGACCATGTGCCCTAAGAACCTGTCCATTAATTTTTATGAAATTTGTGCCAGCCTTTAGGATTATTAGGGATGCCTTGTTTTCTTTTCTTTTCCTTTCTTTTTTTTGTTCTTTTTGTTTGTTTGTTTGATTTTCTTATTTCTGCATGAGCTTGAGATTAATCTGTTAATCTGTCAGGCTTTGCTAATGGGCATGTGGATGGATTTGGGTTTTGCCCCATAGACTCCCCCTGAGTGAAATACACAGTTGTAATAGGTAGACATTACTGTTTTATCAGTTTATGAGCCTTGTGAGTTGGAAAGGAGAAGTATGGAATGTAAAAACTCTTACAATAGGGCTCTCAGAAAAAAAAATCAGTGTGATGGTTGTTTAGTGTTACATGCATTGCACACTTAGGGCTATTACTGAGAATCTAAGGGGTTGATCTGCAAGCATAACATGATCAAGTTGGATGATTGATAATACATTCAGGTCAAATCTATAATTGATTCCTGTTGTCATAGTTAAGTAGCTGTGTAGTGATTTATTTCTATTGCAATTAACGTGCACAAGATGGGACAATGGTGTGGATGCAACATTCTCACCATCCCCCATGCTAATGATCATGAATATTGGTCTATATGCCTCTCCAAACACTGTAATTATTATCCAGAAATAACTTTCCAGGATCAAAGATAATTCTTGGATCAAGGGTATGAAAATAACAGAACTTAAAAGATGGATACTGAAAACCTGTGGTTCAGTTCTATTTGCAGGAGAAATGAAACTATTGGATGGGCTGCTGTCACGTAATACATTTTTTAAAGATTTTATGTATTTATTCAACAAAGAGAGAGATCACAAGTAGGCAGAGAGGCAGGCTGAGAGAGAGGAGGAAGCACGCTCCCTGCTGAGCAGAGAGCCCGATGCGGGCTTCAATCCCAGGACCCTGAGATCATGATCTGAGCCGAAGGCAGAGGCTTTAACCCACTGAGCACCCCAGGTGCCCATCACATATTTTTTAAAGTTGCTTTATGGGTTCTATCTGGTAAAGGTAACCGGATTACTTACAGTTTTTATCAGAAAGGGGGTTTCAACTCACTATCCCTGGCAATGGGATGTCAACAAGACAAAGACAGCTGGATTAAGGAAATCTTTATATTTGCGGCCAATTTTATTTGTGTTCTGTTCAGGGCAGTGAGGAACAGCAGGTAGAGGCATATGTTCACTGGAGTTTTGGAGAACTGAACTTGTTGCAGTCGTATTGTTTTCTAAATGTATATTCTTTATAAATAGAAAACATAACAGAGGGATCAGGCAAATAAACCTTGGACAAAGATTCATGATGGCACTCTCCATATAAAATAATTCCCTTGTAACCCAAAGCCTTATACAAGAATTGTCTTACTGATTTTTTGCTTGGCTCAGAATTTGACTAGGGGTGGCCCAAACAAGAAGTGTGGGGTGGTGGGTAGCAATTGTGAGGCAAAGAGCCCTACTAAGGTTGGAGTTTGTGTGGGTACCTCTATTGGCTTTTCTGTTCACACTAGAGGACCTAACATTATCCCTCCTGAATTCTTTAAACCAATTGGCTAGATTAGTTTTACATCAGATCATAATACATGATGTTGTGAAGGACACTCGGGTGATAAGTAAGTTTTACATTGATCTAGTGACGTTCTGCAATAGCACTCTAGGGTCTATCCACTCCAGTATGAGACATCAACTATATTCTTGCTACCTTGTCTGGAATTAAACATCCACTAAATTCAAAAGTAATTCTTTTTTTATTTCAACTCTATAAAGTATACAACAGGCACTCAGCAATTACAGCTGCAGGAAAAATACAGAGCAAATCAAAGCAGGTTAATTTTATGAAAAAGTTTTTAATCTACATCAAAAGAGTGCAAGTGGTCAATGACCATTAGATGACAGTTGTTGCATTCTGACTAACAAAGGACTCTTTCATGTAGAACAAATTGTAAGAGGACAATCAACCATAGCTGTAAGAATACAAAAGAACTGACCAGTTGTAAAAACATCATACAATGAAATAAATTGGATAGATGATGCTTGAAGAAATATCCCTTTCCTCGGAAAGCCCAAACCTCTGAGTCATGGTCAAGGTCCCAGAGCTCTGTTAATTCAGGGGCAGATAAAGAGGAGGGCTAACACCACACTTGAAATGTTTATCTTGCCAGGTCTGTTGAAAACTTGCCTCATAAGTGATTTGCATATACAAGAACTCAGAAAGCATCCTGTTTTGTTGAGGAGTGCACCAAGGTACATATTCATCATTGGTTTCATAACGAGGTGTGGTTAGCAGTCACTTTCCATTTTTTCTTTTGAGTTGGATTGTTGGTAATGGAGTCTAAAATGAGACATTAGAACTTGACTGCACTAACTGGGCTTTTTTTTTTAACTGAATCTGCACAGCTTAGCAAAACAGGAATACCTGTATACAGACTGATAGTATGTCATATATTAATTTGACCAGCACATACATTTATACATTTCACAGAAATGACGCTGTATCTCAGTAACAGATACACAGCTCTGGTACGTGTAACAGAAATAAGAGAACAACTTCATCATTTCTGTAATTCATCAATATTATATAATAAAGGCTTATAAATTGTTAGCAGAAAGAACTGTAAAACGCAGCAAGCTAAGAAAGGACAACATTTTGAGGTGTATTTGTCTTTGTCATGCAGCATAACACCAAATTTGTTTTTTAATAGGATGCTATGAATTTAAGGCACTTGCAACAATGCCAGATAGCCAGGTCATGATCTAAACTATGGAACAGATGAAACCGTACAGTTGACATAATTTGCAATAATACTGACAATTATGACATTAATTCAAGTCTACTTGGACCTAAAAACATTATTCAATACAAAGGAAATGAAATAATAATGCTGTGAAACACTAAAAAAAGTTATATGTACCACAAAATACCACACAAAAATATCTATTTACATAAAGACTTGTCTGTGGTCCTATCGTGAAAGAAGACGTCATTATGGATAATGCACAGATCACCTCTACCGTATGAAATCAGTTCTAATATCCCTTTTTTCAGTATGGTAGCTGAGTTCTTTAAAATTTCAGTTTACCATCAGTTCCGTCAGGTAGAAATGAAATGAGAAAAATTCAGTAGCTGAATTTATATATTACACATGTGTGATTCACATGCATATCCCATCATTTTAAGTAAAAAATGTGACTGGTAAAGAACATAATCAAAAGAAATTTGTTTTCAATGCCACGTGGATCTGATTCATATGTGAGTAACAAAGAAGATACAAACATAAAGATCATTTATAGCAAATTTCCAGAAATCCTTTTCTTTGACGTGTTCAGTTCATCTCAGATATCATGATGCTCCTTCCCTTGGCAGTTTTCAGTTTTCCTATGTATCATGAGGCACAGAAAGCCCTTACTTCCCGTACTCAAAGTATTAACAAGAAAGTCAATTAACAAATCAAACAAGTTGGCACTATTCTAACTTATCCCGATGTCCTTTAGTGTAAGAAAAGAGAGGGGCATGAACGGTTCCGAAATAAAGTTAGATGCGCTTCACAAAGCTGACCATGAATATTAGCCCTAGTGTCTTCATTAAGACAATATTTAAATCCTTAAATTTCAAAGCTGAATATTAGAGGACTGTTTTCTCTTTGCTGTTTGTGGAAGATGTAGTTCACCTTTATTTGTTAGTGATTGCTGTAGAACTCCTAATGCAATGCATGGGTGAAGTGTAATGAAGACGGGCTACCAGGTGGGAAAAATGGCGGACAGTTCCACTGAGCCGGATGTTACTTCTTCATTTCTCAGAGCACTTGTAGACATTGTTGTCTTAGACTTGAACCACAACAAGCACTAAGCTCTGGGGCTACTGGGGCATTAGAAAAATTGTAGGAGTAGATTCTCTTAATGACTAGATAAACTTAATATTCTAGCAAACCTTAGAGTGCTTAAATTGCTCTTCTAACAAAAATCACTCAACAGTGACATGATGTTGGAATCATACACTTTTAAAAGCCCAGTTAAAAGCAATATAAAAATTCTGAAATAGCATTCATAACTGGGTTTGAAGCTGATAGGTTTACCTCTGCATTCTGAAATCTGTCAAAGAGAGTGGGTATCGTGAGGAATAAATTGATCTTAAGCAATTATTTGTAAGGAAGGGAAAAGTCTAACACAAGTAACAGTAACGTCTTAGGATCAAACTTTTCATGTAACTTTATTCTGATTATACATAGTATGCTCTTAGTGTTTTTATTCCTCAAATGTTTTAGATTGTTTTGATATCATATTCTAAAGTAGTCTTGGTATGAGAAATTCAAACAGAAATCATAATATATGTCTTCTGGGATATGGTATAATGACCTGCGTAGACATATTTTTTGCAGAAATGTTTACATTGCATTGACTTCACAAAACAACTTTATACTGGAAAAAAAAAGCAACCTTCAATTTAATATACCAAATTCACACACTGTTCCAAGTCAGGATGACTGCTCATAAGATTATTCGTTTGTTTACTCAGGTAGAATGCTACTTGTCCAGGAAAATCTTCCAGAACGGTCCACACCGAGGACAGCTAATCGTAGTCAAGTTGCCTGCCGACAAAGGGCTGAGTTTGAACTGCTGCTGCTTTATCCCTCATGAAAAAAGCAAGTAAGTTTGGTATTTTCAAATACATTTCAGGATGGCAATATTTCTGTCCTACTGATCTGAAATTTATGTTTGAGAAAGCAAGGTCCTGTTTTCTTTCCGACTCCCCTCCTACTCTTACACGTGCATGAACTCACACCGGCTCATTCACCAAAAAGCCACCAACACCTGGCTAGGTCTGGTCCTGTTCCCTGACTTGACATAAGGTAGCTGTCCCATCGAGTGAATCTCAATGATTTTGTGCTTTCCTCCTCTTCCTCTTTTTGGTTCAGGGCTAAGACAAGAAGCCAGTTGAATGGGTTTTAATCACCTTTCCCCCTCAACCCCAGGCTATGTCGTACAAGTGAAATCTGATGGGAGTTTGGTTGGTAAATGTAGTGAAGAATGCTTGAGTCTCTGGCTACACAGGTGATGATTAGAATTTGTATTGTCTGCTCAGACATGGATATTTACAGATGAAAGACAGACATAGCACCTATATAGTTTTTTATTTTTATTTTTGGATGGATTTTAGTCCCTCTCCACCCCCACCCTGCCCTCCCTACCCCCAAGGGTTTTGTTTTATAAAAGGGAATATTTTAAGCCTCAGTCTGAGGACATGTTAAGTAATAAATAAAAATCGATTGGCTGCTAGTCATTTATTTCCAGGACCATCTCAAAGTACAATATTTTAAAAAGATATGAAATGGTTTGTGAGTTGCTTTTGTTTTTCCACTCTGTCATGCCAATTTATCAAAAAAAAAAGAAACAAATATCATGCATGTTGTGTTTTCTTCAATCCTCTGAAAGCGCATATGTGCCTGCTGTGAGAGTCTCAGCAGGGTCGACAGCAGTTGTGCTTTTATCGTATCAATTTTTAAAATCGATCAAAGGAAAGGGAACATTCAGTCTCGTCATCAGCACTGCTGGGAAATTAAATCATGAAACTTCTAGCACTGGTTTGACATGACCTCTGTGACCAACGGACGCGTGGCCCTCTTCTGTACAGTGTGGACACCAGCTTGCGCGAATGTATCCTAAGACCTTCCTGGAAGGAAAGGAAGAGCCCCGTTTTTGTACCACGGTCATCTATCGTACCCAATATAGTATTTTCTGATCTTCTGGATAATTCTAGCAAGGTCTAGACTCTTTTACTAGATTGAAGTGTTTCTGACAGTCTTTCAAATTATAGTCAGAGCAAAGCAAGATCATTGCAACACTAGAAGACATCTCTTTACTGGGGTGAAAGGCTTTGCTTCAGGACCACCATGTCAACTGCTATTTTGAGGATCCAACAGAAAACATGGAAAGAGCACTATTGTCATCTAAGCAATGAGTCCTAATGCCACTGTAGTTACTGGAGCGGCATCGATCAAAGGCATCATGGTGACCCCGAGCACTAGTCTTCTCTCTGTCCCTCAGGTTTGCTGGCAGCTGTATCTCAGGAAAAGCTGACTTCAGCAAGGCAGAAGCAGGTAAGAGAAATACATTAGAAGTCTATGTCCCATCCTGAGTTGTCATCAGGGGGCGGTTCATCATTGTCCTCAGGGAAACTGTCGAAATTGCTTGTGTCTGTGGGTGATGCAACCTGCATGCGAGAGGATGAACAGGGAGAGGATTTCTGAGTCAAATTCCAAACCAGAGTTTTACAAAGTGTTCTTTCTTCATTTCCCAGTTGATGATGATTTGTTTGTCTACCAGGTGTCCCGGGTTTTGTGCTTTATATTGGGGGGTAGGGGGACACAGTGGTGACTAGAAACAGACCTGGCACTTATCCTCATTGAACCTTCTACTGTAGCAGATGGTAAATAGTAGGATTGAAACAAGGAATCTAGGTTAGAAGGTTTGGTTACTGCTATGAAGAAAAACGAAGTGTAAGAGGGATGACAGAAAGCTTCTTTGAAAAAATTTTATTTCAGAACCGAGAATTGATGGGTTCGATCTTTGCACATGCAAAGGTCCTGAGGTGACAGCAAGTGCTTCATGCTGTGAAGTAACCAAAGAAGGCCAACGTGGCTGCTCTATAGGAGAGGAGAGTAGTGGAATGAAAAATAGGAGGAAGAGGCAAAAATCAGGTCATGCAGAGCCCTGTAGATCATCTTAAGACTTTTGTGTATTTCAACTGTACTAAAAAGCCATTCTTAAACTTGGGCAAAACTCTGGCCAATTTCCTGGGTAGGGTCCAATCCAGAGAGCATCAGTAAAAGCAATCCATGCTTTAGTTTCCCTCATATCTTACAATATTTACAACCACATATCTACTACTATTGAGTGAAATCTGTATGGGTATATCCATAAATATATCCCATTCAGTGTTACTATTGCAGAAAAGGAAACCCTTGATAGATTTAGCTAAGTATCCTTTAGGCTTACTATTTACCCTTCAAGTTTCTTATTCTACTTTTGTTCTAAAAACAAAACCTCAGGTATGCCATTACCATCTGTCATGGGAGGTATGGTAATGGGATTTTTGTTTGGTCTGTGTTGTCAGAGAAATCTTAGAAGTTGGGGAAATAGTTCTGTATAAAGAGAGGTCTTGAGTTAGGTCCACAAAAAGAAGTCTGTACGGAAGTGGCTTAGGACAGGGAAGCAGCAGGACATTTCATTGGACAGACGTGGAATTAAATGAAAATACGTAAACGTGCAAACACATCATGACTCTTAGGGGGCTGCTATTTAACCAAATACCTGATGTGTTCAGAAAAGACGATTAAGTAAAGAGAATCCTTTTCTTTTGGAGCCTCATGAGAGGGTAGATGAACATGATATGGCTAAGGAGTACTTTGAAGTGAGCTGGGAGCGTAAAATAAACAATATTGTTCAGGAATTGGTAGCTGTTGGAAATGGTTACTAGACTGCTGACCAAACCCAGCCAGAACCCGGAGGCCACGGGAATGTTCTGAATGGCTCTTACGGGTTAGGCTTCTGGGGACAGAGCACGGTGGGGTGTAAACTGGGATCATAAAGACAAAATCGCCCCAACTCACCCAAAGATACTCTTGCATACGCTAAGCTGGTCATAAATAATGAGTAGTCCTAATGCATTAAAGTTGCTCATGTATTCTTGGGCAATGAGGCATGAGGTTTATAAATTCTAAAAAAAAGGAAACTGGTTGCTGGACTCGTTATGCTTTTCTGTCTACATCAGTGGATATTTAACACTTACTATACTTAAAGTCCATTTTTTAGTCACAACGGAAATTAGAATGAATAGTTTAAAAAGGTAACGGTAAAATATACATAGAATGACCATCCCCCATCTGACCTGTGTTTAAGCTTGGGTCTTACATACTGTTATTCTAAGGTAGTACTTCTGCCGTTTAATTCATCTGAACATACGATAAACTTTAACGACCGACAAACATTGTAGTGCGTCACAGAAAGAGGAGTTAGATGGTCTACTTACACTTGGTATTATAGGAGGAGTCAAAGTGCCTTTTCTTAAACCTTCCCAATTAAAGCCCTCAAACCATCTAGGAAAAGGAAAAAAAAAAAAAAAGAAAAAAAGAAAGAAAGAAAAGGTAGCCAGTTAAAGACATTTTACTTAAGCCAAAACCTCAATGCAACATACATGATGGAAAGCAGCTAGGCAAACATTTTCAATGTGACAAGAATATATTCTATTTAATTGTTAATTTTTCTGATCAGGGTTTATAAAATATGCACTCCATAAAATAAGTTAATTGTTGAAATACTGAGCCCCAGTTATAAAGTAACTCCTTTTCTAGCCATTTACGCAGAGCGTCTATATGACCTTGTTCTTATACTATCATTATAACTTAACAAATGTCATGATCTGCTTGGCCTCGAGTCTTACAGGACATTTGAATTTAACGCTGTAGAACCAGGGCACGCGAAGTCAGGATAGAAAATTATCCTTTCAGTTTCACACTGCCTCTGTGGGCAGCCCGAGTCAATTAACCTTTCCACATCCCTGTAGTACGTGTAATGCTGACTTGGCACTTTTTTTGCATGTTCATGGAAAAAAAAAAAACTGAATATGCAATACTTGGGTCATAACAATTCCGAATAAAATGTCCAAACATTTAATTAAAATAGATTGAAGGTAATTTTGTGTAGTTTTTCCTGTGAAAATGAGGACCAGATAACACTTAGGTTTTGGTTCTCTTTTGTCTGTAAAATAGCAAATGCTTACACCGAATCCTTAGCGGGCATCTTAGGTATGTCTGTACGTACATAAGTTTGTCTGGTATGCAAATTTCTTGTGAGGGTTACAAAAGAAGACCCATAAAAACACTCCAATTTGGTCTTTGTTTAGCATTCAAATATCCAATTAACTAGGTAAGGTCTAATATGTAAGATGTTGCTGTGGTTAAAAAAAACACAAAAACCTTTTTTTTTTCTTTGTTTTATCATCTACTTAGGATGTGGTGGGAAAAATATATTTCACCTTTAGTCTGGGAAATGAGGCATGATATGGTTGCAGACTTTTGTTCTTGATACCGTGGTAGAGAAGAGAATCCCAGAATTAAAAGTACACATTTCCTCTTCGGGCCAGAGAGGAAAAATGACCATTAGCACGAGTTGGGAAAAACTGAATTCGGTGAACCGGTACTTAGTATGGCTCGGGATTGTGTGTATCCCTGTGATGTCCCCCAGACACAGCAGAAGGGCCTTAGATCAGAAGGCTAAGGGGTTTGAAGTCCCCTTGGATGTTCCCATAGGCTAAGTGCCCTCATCACCCTGCCTGGAGAGATACAGTCTTGCTTTCTGGACCCTCCCCAGAGAGGGATGAGGAAAGAACACGTACTTGTGCTTCTGAATGTCTTTCACGCCGTTTTTCAAATTCCCTAATCTTTCTGATGGGTTATCCCTGGAAAGAAAGTAAGAACTGTAAGCAATCTAATCACTTTCAAATTATGATCCTTTCAAAAGTGATGAGGCTAAACTGCTTACCTGCATAGTTTTTTAATTAAATTAGCAGCATTTTTGGCAATCTTCTTTGGAAATTCTATCATGTCAATCCCCCTCAGTATGATGTTATAGGTTTTCATAGGATCTGGGCCTGAGAAAGGTGGGCTGTGGGAAGGAGAAATGAAGAGAATCATTTTGGTTTTCTAAATAAGAAATCTTAGGGGCGCCTGGGTGGCTCAGTTGGTTAAGCGACTGCCTTCAGCTCAGGTCATGATCCTGGAGACCCGGGATCGAGCCCCACATCGGGCTGCCTGCTCGGCGGGAAGCCTGCTTCTCCCTCTCTCACTCCCCCTGCTTGTGTTCCCTCTCT
>PITA01003830.1:0-132666 GCA_004023965.1 Spilogale gracilis | reverse complement strand
AATCTAGGGAGGGAAACGAAACAACAGAGACTTTGAACACAGAAACAAACTGAGGGACTTGGAGGGAGGGGGGTGGAGGGATGGGAGAGCCTGGTGGTGGGTACTGGGGACACCTAAAGCGGGGAGCACTGGGTGTGGGGAATGGGGAATGAATCTTGAAACACTGGGAAAAAAAAATTTAGTAACAATAAAAAAAAAAGTTATTAAAAACAGTTTTTTTTTTTCAGTCACAACATACTTACTACTGCTTTAAAACAGTGTGGCATTATGTTAAAAAATACATATTTGCATCACTTAATGTTGCCTGTCATCTTTGGATAATTGAAATGGAGTCAATGACCCCAAAGACATTATAATTTGCTTGAAATTTTTCATAATAAAATGTTGAAAAAGTTGAAAAAAGATATTATATTTTTTTAAATAAAAACATATTTGTTGGGAACTTACACTTACCCTGAAGTGTGTAAGATTGCCCGTTTCTTGAACTTTCACCCGCAGAAAATCTTAGTCTTTCATTTTTGTCCTGTTTTAAGTAAAGCCAAACTGTAAAAACATTTATACTTCCTTGCTTACTACAGAGGCTGATGTTTGATTTTCTAGTCTAGTCCATTTGTATCATTCTATTTTCTTTTCTTCTGTGACATTTTATTAAGAACATTTCCACCCCATAACAATTTGATACAATCTATTCATTTGGCATTGCTTTTGCCTCCAGTGGTCAGGAAATTTTAATTTGTTTTGACCCATTCGTTAAAGGAAGCTGCACAATTAGGTTGCTACTTTGAAGACATAACATCCTGCATGTTATTAGTCGTTTATGTCTCCCTCATCTGCTTAGACTTGAATAACAGTGCTGTGAGCTGTCAGCGACTACCACACAGGCTGTGAAATTACACCATGAAGCAAATGTGATTGTACAGAAAAGACTTTCCACAGGACAAAAGCATAGATCTCTCTTCACACAATTCTGGGCTCGTGCTAATGACTCACACTGTGGCAGGCAGCCGCCAAGAAATGGTGTAAGAGGCCTAATGAATAGAAAAGCTACACTGCCTAAGTTCTGCTCCAGAGCCTTTTAGCACCTGGATCACAGGGCGGCATGTAAAATCAGAAGTCTGACTGAATTGGTTCACTCACATACTCTGGGACCCAGTACAACGCACTTTATTCCATAACATGAACTGATTATTAGAAATTTTTTTTCAGTTCATTACAGTAGGTTACATTTTTCTGTTTAGGAAAGAACTGGAAATTTCCTTGAATGGCATTTTGAACATTTGAACATAAGTACCCTCAGACAACACCTATAATTTTTAATTTATTAGTAGCACTCTTAACTAAATGCATGTTTGTGTATTTAGGTGTGCTCTGAGGGCAAAGGACATAAAACATTGGAATTGAAGGTGGATATCTCCCTGAAGTTCCCTAGTTTTGATCTTTACTATGACCACAGGTCCGATTTGAAGGTGTATGTCTTAACTGAGGCAGATAATATAATCATATAATATTATGTAGCCTATAGCATTTAGACATGTTAAAATGATTGGATTTTTTTTAAATCTCTGAGAAAATCAAAAGAGCTATTTCAGTATTTGTGGTGACAATTTAAAATAAAAATTCTTTTCAAGGGAGCATTTCTATAGAAATGGTTTAATTTATTAGTTTCAGCAAAAGTTTAATATCTTTTCCATTTACTGTTTGCAACATTTGACATCTTTGGTTGTCAAGGCAACAGATACGATTGTCATATAAATAAAAAGCCATAAAAAATAAAGATTATATGTTTATATAAAACTAGTCTCATGACTGGTATTTCTTTTAAGAAAAACAGAAAATTACAAAGATAATTAAGAAGAGTTACTTATAGGACACCTGGCTGACTCAGTGGGTTAAGCGTCTGCCTTTGGCTCAGGTCATGATTGGTAGGCCAGGGTAGGGGAAGAGGCAGGTCTCTGTTCAGCAACTAGTCTGCTTCTCCTTCTCCCTCTGCTCCTCTCCCTGGATTATGCTCTCTTTCTCACTCTCTCTCAGATGAACTATAAATATCTTGAGAAGAAGAAGAAGGAGGAGGAGGAGGAGGAGGAGGAGGAGAAGAAGAAGAATTATTTATATCTATTATTACTTAGCTATTACCCCCTTAAAATAATTTCTGGAAGATCAATTATTTATCATTTTCCAAATAACATGGATAAACTCATATCAAAATTTTCTAAACTGTTCAAGTTCAGTAAATTGTATCTACTGAAGTAAAATATATTGCAGGAAAAGATGATGTTTGACTGCCTTAGGCATGGTCTCTCATGCCCACCCTCTTCTCATTCATCTTTAAGACATTCGCCTCAGGTGCTCCCTTGGGCAGAGCCCCAACTCCATCAGCCCTGCAGCCCATGCTACTTTCTTTATCAACAATACAGCCAAAGCATCAATTGATCTTTAGTGTTATACTTTGACTTCCCAATGGAAGTTCTTAGCTTGACAATTTATTCACTAATGATGTTGACAGTGTATTCAACTGCAAATTCACATAACATGTAATATTTGAAGTTAATTTTCCTGAAGACAGTAAGCCTACTTTGTTGCTATGAAAGTTGATATCCCTTTTAAACCATGTCTATATAAGGCATGTACCACACCACCTGTGGGTATGAGTTTTCAACAGGAGCTGGCATTCATAGTACATTTAGCCTTCCAGTAACATCCAAGTTACTGCTTATGCTTAATAAAATTATCATTGATAACTTGAATAATGCTATTACTGAATTCTGAAGATTCAGAAGTTCAGTAAAGAAAATTATTAAATCCAAATTTTAGTTAATATACAAAATATGGAAAAGAAAAATTTAATAAATTATATAAATGCTAAAATGGATAAGCTCATTAAAAACCCATTACTTCTATTGCAATATCAGTAAAAGCTTAATAGGTTGTTATTATGGGCCAATTTTCCAGCTGAGGCTTCTTGTTCTTGCAAAATGTAAACAGGAAGAAAAAGCAGTTTGACATCAAAATTGTGGTACAACCAGATTTAATTCTACTTTCAAAAGATAAGCTAAGTCTGGCACACTTTATTTTTCATTAATTTTTAATCTTTTACATTTAATGTAGATGCGAGATTTTATGTACATAAGGTATATATATGAGGCCCCGTCTGTGTGGCCATCAGTTCTTAGAGCAGGTGCTCAGCTGCTTTGATTATGATCCTCTTGCTGTGGAATGATTATAAAACTGACCTTTCTCCCACTGATTTTTCAACCACTGCTACTTTATCATGTACCTGGTGTGATTGTCAAAGTGCTTGCTGAACGAACACTTGACTACGACATTGTTTAAACAACCACCAAAACAAGTAAACTACAAAATAAGGATTTAATTTCTTACAACTGTCTGGCACATTCAGCTGCTGTTATTTCTCAGACAATTGCAATTGAACTGGATTTGTGGAGCCTGATTCATTGAATCCTTAAAACAGTTCTGTTTCCTTGACTTTTGATTATTTTCTTATCACAAAGTAGTAACTATCATACAATATCTCCACCTACCATATTTCTGTTCAAAAGAATGACATTCCGGTGATACCATAACAGCGTTCTATGATTTTTTTTTTGTCTGTTATCTTGACTTGCAACTTAATGTTTAGTAAAATTCATAGCTTGTACTAAATGTATTTTAAGTGTGTCAAACATGGCATTTGTGACAAAACTTCACTACTTTAAACATCTTCATTTATCTGGTACATGAAACCAAACTTGCTGGTCACTTTCCAGAGAACATTCAGATTTTAGATACTTAATTTTTGTAACCCTGGATAAAATGCCACAATATTTTAAAGCTCTTCCTAACATCACCATTATCAAAACAAGCGGTAATGAAGTGGATGTGATAACTTGGTCTATCTCTGTTCTCTAAAGTTTAAAAACCTTTGTGAGTATATTCTCAGTGTTCTTGAAGTTCAGAATAAATTTAGGTGGCTATTCGGTAAAGAACACATGATGTTTTCTGAACATCAGCTATACAATAAGTGTAATAAGCCAAGCAAGAGATTAGTACTACTTAAATACCTTGAAGATGTTAACAACCATTAACAGAAAAGAACTCTCCTAAGCAAATCTCAATATCACAACATTTGAAAATATTCTAAGTTTAATCAAAGCTTATTTTGAAAAATTAGAGAACAACTGTAGATGTTCCACTGTTGTAATTTTATTCAACCAGGTTTCTATGGATGAATGTGTTCCTAAAGTACACCTGGAATAAAAGGGGTGATTAGGAACATATGATTTTGAGGACTCAGCCTAGCACTCTGTAAACTGAAAAAAAGCCTACTGGGAAAAAACATTAATGTACAGTCTTCATTTGACCCTGAACACAGCATATGATATTCTAAGGAAACAAGAATTTAAAACTCAATCTGCCATGTTATTCATTTGGTCATGACACATGATACTAGTCAATAGCATAATTACTTTAAATTCTTTATCCCAAGATGCAAATCTTGACACATTTCACTACTGATATTACAAAATGGAGCTTCACTAGTTCACAGTGCTATAGACTTATCCTGCAGAGCAATGGATCCTTATTAAAATGAACAACTGTAACACTAGATTAAAAACTAAAACCATACTATATTGATTAGAGACACAGCCAAAAGAAAACAAAACAGAAAGACTAAAATATTTAATGGAAAACAGTATACCAAAGATATGTCTAAAATAGAAATTAGGTTATGATCATTTCAATGAGACAAAACAGCAAAGAGCTCTACACCAAAAAAAGGGAGATTTTTATAATAATAAAAGATGCAATCAGCCAAGAAGATCTAATAGCCCATTGTGCATATTACAACAAGGATTGAATATATTTAAATTATTATAAATAGTAAGATAATTTTCCAATTTTTAACAATTTTCAAACTAAAAATGTTAAATATTGAAAATCTATAATTATAGTGAAAGAAATTAATAATCTTTTGGGTGGGCAGATCATGTAAACAGAACATAAGCAGTGATTTGGAAAATATCGATTAGACAATTAGGATTACTTTTGTTTTTATATACACAAACAAAACTTTGAACATATATAGAATATGTAATATATATGCACAAAACTAGACAAAATATAAATTTTTTATATTCCAAAGACAGATAACATTCGAACCATGTTCCTTATTACAAAGTAGTAATATTTTAAACTCAGCAAAATAACTAACAAAAATAATCCATAACCAGGAAAATTTTTAAAATATATGTCAAAATTATCAAATTAAAAAGACATCAAGGGGCGCCTGGGTGGCTCAGTTGGTTAAGCGACTGCCTTCGGCTCAGGTCATGATCCGAGAGCCCCGGGATTGAGTCCCACATCGGGCTCCCTGCTCAGGGGGAGGCCTGCTTCTCCCTCTCACTCCCCTTGCTTGTGTTCCCTCTCTGGCTGTGTTTCTCCCTGTCAAATAAATAAAATCTTAAAAAAAAAAAGACATCAAACTAGTGGCTGCCAATAAGTATTCAGAGTGTGGAAGGCCACATAATATTATACTCCTGCTCATGTTTGGAAACCCTGGGCTTGAGTTCCAAATCTCCCCTTATTAAATGTGTAACTTTGGATAATTTACTTCACCTTACACAAATATTGAAGATGCTTAACATAATGTCTGTACAAAGTCACTGAGGAAATAGTAATTACTAGCAGAAAAAAGAAAGGATATGCCTTTAAAGAGATTAATTCAAAAACAAAAAGACTGAAAAAATATAAAAACAAGTAAAAATAAGAAAGACTGGAAATAAATGAATTAAATAATAACTTCAAGTATATTTAAAGAAAAAATGCATTTAAAAAAACAGAGGGGCATTTTTATTTTTTTATTTTTATTTTTTTAAAGATTTTATTTATTTGACAGAGAGAAACACAGCTAGAGAGGGAACATGAGAAGCAGGAGGGAGAGAGGGAGAAGCAGGCTTCCTGCTGAGCAGAGAGCCCAATGTGGGACTCCATCCCGGGTCTCCGGGATCATGACCTGAGCCGAAGGCAGTCGCTTAACCAACTGAGCCACCCAGGCACCCAAGGGGCATTTTTAAAGATAAAAGGAGAAATTAATGAAAAAGATGACCAAAGGCCCCATTGATTTGATCAATAATATCTGAAGTTTTTTCTGTGGAAAGATCAATAAAATAGACAGCTCAGAAACTCTTAAATCTAGGAACAGAATCCACTAAGGACATCTTAGAGGTGAATATACAAAAATACTTTAGCTGTCCTGTACATCAATAGTAACATAACAGAGAGTATGATGGGAGTAAAAGAACACATTCAAAAGAGCTAAGGTAACTATAAAATATTTATAATTAATCTTAACAAATAACTGCCAAACAAAATATAAGAACATGAAACTTTATAGAGGATACACACCAAGAACTGATTATATGCACATGCATGTTAAATTTCAAGATATGAATGTGACATCTTTTAGATATTTATCTTATTTATTAATTTTTAAATATTTTATTTATTTGAGAGTGAAAGAGTATGAGCGGGGGGAGGAGGAAAAGGGAGAGAGAAAAGTAGACTCCGTTCTGAGCAGGAAGTCCAAGGCTTCAAATACATCACCTCTTCACGTTTAAACATAAACTGTGAGAGAGAACTTGTTGCCTCACATTTGAAACATAAAATTATTACATCAAAGGATATATAATATTTGTGCTACAACAGTCATCTAGATTATAGCAAAATTGTATAATTTTAGATGTTATTTAGGTTTAGTGGATGTTTTATATCCACGGAAAGCCATCTGTTCTACTCAATAAATGAATGGTCAATTTAATTTGGGGAAACAAACTCAGAAAGACCACAAAAGTAAGTTCTAAAACTCTTCTGTTATAAAAGTAAATCAGAAATCATAACATATAAAATTTAAAAGTAATTATAAGTAATATTTATGGACATAGTGCCATGATGTTTTTCTAAGCAAAACATACCAAGATTTCTAGTTGGAAATAAATTTATTTACTTAGTTGGATTAAAAATTTAAGCCTTTTATCTATCTAAATACTTTGAAAAACTTCATGAACAACATTAGAGTTTGAGAAAATATTTCAAACATAAACAACAGCAAAAGGATTAAGATACATTACTTATAAATCTCTCCAACATGTCAAAATACAAATATACACCCACACACATACACACATAAAGTAGAATACATCCTGGGAGTTTACATATCAAACTGTTCACCACAAATACTTCTATGAAAGGAAGTGATTCAAAAGGAAGAAAATTTAAAAATGTCGGACTCTTATTTACCTAATGCTTTATTATTATTTAAATTATAACCATGCAAATATCTTTATTTTGTACAAAATTTAAAAGAAAGTTAATATTAATTATTAGAAATTGAGAAATATTCAATATTTTAATTGACCTGCAAGCAAAAAATAAAACAGACTGCCCCTCCTCAGCATATCAAAGTAAAATAGCTAAAAAACAAAGAGTAAATGGCAGAAAAGCAGACAGGAAAATGAATAAATTTTCAGAGAAGCAACAGCTGGACTTAAGCTGGCCTCAATTTAAACAATGGACATCAGAAATCAGTATCAGAATATCTTCAACCTTTGAAACAAATACCTAAGTTAGAATTCTATCTTTACTTAAATATACTCCCCAAAAATATAATAATTTTTTTTCAGACAAGCAATATCTGAGAAAATATTTCACCGCATACTTTAAGCAAAGGGAGTATTCCCAAGGCAAAATTCTAAGATTGAAGAACTAAAGATAAAACAGAAAGGTAAATATATGGATGGACAAACATTAACATAGGAGCTCCAAATATATATACTAACACTAGATTATAAGTAAGGAGTGTCCTTATAAATCCATGCATTACGTGAAGGGGCAGAATGCCAGTATTTGAGACTTTGATGGGTTGAAGATTAATAATCTCGTTACTAGTGCAATAACTAAAGAAGAGTGAAAAGGGGTATACCAGGGTACGAGGAGAGAGACAATGATGAAATTAATGTGAGGAAGGAGAGTAGAGATAGTGTAATATGGAGAAGCAGAAAACAAACTGTAAGTGAGTAGACTTTGACACAAAACTATAACTATATTAAAGGTAAATGGATTTTTCAATTCAACTGTAAGATTAAAAAATGTTAGAATAGATAAAAGCAAAACCAAATTATATTATGCTTATCAAGATTCATATCAACAGGGCACCTGGGTGGCTCAGTTGGTTAAGCATCTGCTTTCGGTTCAGGTTATGATCCTGGAGTCCCAGGGTCAAGTCTCACATAGGGCTTTCTGCTCAACTGAGACTCTGTTTCTCTCTCTGCCCAGCCCTCTTGTGCTTTCTCTGTCTCATTCTCTCTCAAATAAATACATAAAACCTTAAAGAAGAAAAATTCATATCAACAGGAGTGACTGAGCACCTGGGTGGCTCAGTCAGTTAAGCATCTGATTCTTTTAGATTCAGCTTGGGTCCTCATTTCATGACTCACGAGATTGAGCCCCACATCAGGTTCCCCACTGCTCCACCTTAAACAGGAGTCTGCTTGGATATTTTATCCTGCTGTTTCTTCGCCCACTCATGCTCTCTCACTCTTTCTCAGATAAATAAATAAATATGTTAAAAAATATTCATATCAACATATAACAATACAGAGAGTTTGATTGTAAAAGGAAGAAATGGAGTGCTTCAAACACCAACCAAAAACCCATATAGGTCTATTAATATGAGATAGTGTTGATTTTAAAACAAATATTTCCAGGGAGTGATAAAGTATAATGGCTAAAAGTTAATTTTATTTTGAAGATATAACAATTATATATCTGTAACTTAATAGTATGTTCACAAAAAAGTATAGAGCAATATTACCAAAAATAAAAATAAAAAATGGAAAAAGTCACTATTGTAGATTTTAACAAAACCATTTTAAGAATTGATAGAACACTAAAAATAAGAAAACATACAAAATTTTGAAGTTATGTTTAACAAACTTGACTACACTGATACATGCTGAACACAACATCTCATAACTGTAGATCATACATTCTCTACAAGTATGCACTAAAAAATTGTTAAAATTGACCATATGCCTGAACAAACAGAAAGTCTCAATGAATATAAAAACAATTCAAATTGTACATTTGTGCAGTTAACTACAAAGCAATAATGAAATTTAATTAGAAATTTCCAAACACTTTAATATATTCTGCTGAAGTAACATAAGGTCAAAAAAATCATAATGGAAATTGGAAAACATTAGGATCTTAATAGCAATGGAAACACAAAGAGGGCTTCTGAGCTGCTGGCAGCATTTTATTTACTCACCTGTACACAGAGTTGGCGACATAGTCCTGTGAAGCCCAGTGCAGAATGAAAATTTGGGGCTCCTTGTTCAAAAACTATTATGAATTTCAACTTTGACAGTATAGCATTAAACTAAACATGAGAACTTCTAAGGTTGTGACAAAACCCATGAAGCTGACCTTGCCTCTATATTTATTTTGTAGTAAGTTACTGAGGTACAGTTTATGTTTGTGTTTTTCTTTAGGATTTTATTTATTTATTTGAGAGAAAGAGTGAGTGAGAGAGGAAGCATGAGAGGGGAGAAGGTCAGAAGGAGAAGCAGACCTGATCCCAGGACTCCAGGATCATGACCTGAGCTGAAGGCAGGGGCTTAACCAACTGAGCCACCCAGGTGCCCCTAAAAAATTATATTTTTAAAAATGCTGATGTTAGTGTCCGGCAAATAAAATGAAATTTCCTATAATAGAACACAAAATAGACGTTTGTGTTCTGCAGACCTATATTCTTTGCCTTGCTATCAAATGAATTTCTATATTTCACCCTATTTTTTTTGTTTAAATATTTTGTTTCCACAGATAAAATCAAAGGCAGAGCAGCCTGTAAGCAATCCTCACACCAAGTTTCTTGAAGGTTGTGTCATCCTAGGTGATGACTATTTAGAAAGCCCTGTAAAAAGTTTTGGGACTAAATAAGGAAATGTATTTATAATAGAAAAAGGAGGGAGAGTAGAATGAAGTAAAAAAAATATTTATTCGCAATTCATATCTTGACATTATATTCAATCAGTAACATTTACTAAAATGCTAAGTGCACATATATAGTTTCAAATTTCTACTTGGTTGTGATAACATAAAAATACTACTTTGATATGTGACCTCTTTTTAATATTTGCTAAAAACTTCTTGCAAGAAGTATCAGGTGTGTAGATCAGAGAAGTGATAATTAGCAAGGTTTTTACTCTACTTAATCTTACACCTCTCTTACATAAAATGAGGTATTAGCTTTCTAAATTTATCCAAATGAACATCAGTCTAGGTTACAGGATGAAAAAATAAAATACCATGAGAAAGTTGGTGAATTATGTCAAATTTCACTGCTGAAAAATTTTACATATATACATATATATTTTGCATATTATTTATATATAATATGCTATTCAGTTTTGTTTTACTAATCTCTTTCACTTAGCAATCAGTTTGGAAGGTGAAGCATTTGGATTAATAAACTTACTTGTGTTGATTTTTCCCAAACACACTGTTTATATAAGTCAAAAACATTTTTTATAGCCTGGAAAAAGTGTCACAAGATAACTGAACAATGACATATCTTTGAAATAATATAAGACTGAATTTACAAAGGGAAGCTAAGATAGATTCAATATCATATATATACGAAGGACCGAATATCGAGTCGATTTCATCTCATGGAAGGCATTGTTCCATCTGCAGGACTTCAGATTTATTAATCCCTAAACTGTTTAAGAGTCTGTGTAGTGCAGAAAAATCTGAGGAGGAAGAAAAAAGAAAGGAAAAACCTGAGCAAAAAAGAGTATCTATTATTGGGGTTCTGCACAGAGATAAAAGTTCTAAAAAAAAAGGGGGAATTTAAATTTTACATATACAATGTTACATACCTTTTCTATTTATAATATGATGTAAATTCCACTTACCCATCCAATCATCCATTCAACAGATATTTTTAAACACCTATTAAAATGTATAGATGAATAAAATATCATTTAAACAAAGTAATCATTACTAGGAGGTTGAAAAAATATAAATAAAACCAGTAGTAGAAATAACTTATTCTTTATTGAAAATTTAATACATAATGGATTTTTTTTTGTTTTTTTTGTTTTTTTTAAGATTTGATTTATTTATTTCACAGAGAGAAACACAGCTAGAGAGGGAACACAAGCAGGGGGAGTGAGAGAGGGAGAAGCGGGTTTCCTGCCAAGCAGGGAGCCCGATGTGGGGCTCGATCCAGGGACTCAAGCAGATGCTTAACAAGTGAACCTCCTAGGTGCCCCATACTGGTGTTTTGCCAGATATTTACACACACAATTTTAAGTCAATCTATGGGGCACCTGGGTGGCTCAGTGGGTTAAAGCTCAGGTCATGACCTCAGGGTCCTGGGATTGAGGCCCATGTTAGGCTCTCTGCTCAGCAGGGAGCCTGCTTCTTTCTTTGCTTGCCTCTCTGCCTACTTGTGTTCTTTCTCTCTGTCAAATAAATAAATAAAATCTTTAAAAATAAATAAATAAATACAGTCAATATCTCTACCACCCCCTTGAATGTGGCAGAGGGAAAAAACAAACATCCCCTAATTTTTTTCCTGTTACCACCAAGCATGTAACTTACAGAAGAATTCAAATATTCTGACTCCAGGTGGTGCTTTAAGCATTATGTTAGATTCCTGTGCCAAAGTAAGATGGCCCTCACCTAAAGAGCATTATGATTAGGGCAGACATTTTGCTTACCTTCCCTTTAGACTGAGAGATGACATGACCAAGAGGATTAAGCATGATCCACATTCTTATCCGTGCTTCCCTATAACACTGGTGACCTTTGTTAAGTCAGGTAAATTCTAATCACCTCACTTTTCTCAAAATGACGATATGAGGTATATTTCCCGGTTTATTTCCTTCTTAACATGAAAAGCAAGAATTTACTAGATAGATAATTGTCAAATCAGAAATATCTGTTGCCAGTTAACAATAATAAATTCTTTCCTGATCATATCCCCTGCATAACCATTTTATTATTTAACTATCAAGCAATTCTCAGCCCTCCTCTTGCTTTCAAGGTGTTATTTTATTAAACACTGTTTCTCCCAGAGTGCATCTGCAGTTCACACTTTACTCAAGAAACTGTTCATATATTGCTTTATTTTACTATATAATTGCTTTATTATACTGTACTGACTTTTTGCCCCCAATCATTATTGACCAGAATTGGTATATCTGTTCTACTTTTTTGCAATACCATATTTGACGTTTAAAATAGTGTGTTGTTAACATATAATGAAATAGGAGGCTTTAAAACCATAGTTATAATGTTCTTTTTTTCTTTCATTAGAACTTAATTGCTTTTCACTCCAGTATCTTATTTTCTTCCTCTACTGCAGATATTACTGTGACTTAAATACATTCTCTCTATAAAAATTTATTTCTAAAGAAGGGCAGGAGTAAAAGAAGAAGAGAAAGGATTAAATAGTTTGACATTTTCTTACCACCTACAAAAGTACAAACACATCACAACATATTACTAGGGACAAATGCTTGGTTTTGCACTCCTGGGTCTCAGTGATAGTGTATTTTCTTCATTATTTATTAGTTAATAACACCTGAACTCTTTTACTGGTCTGCAAACAGAAATTTTGTGTGCAGAAGAAGGAAATGAAGTTTCAAGGATGCTGGAGTTGACCCACATCCAAACTTTATGTGGTATTGGATCCACCTTTTCTAAGGGTAAATTGACCATATGTTTACTCTTCATTCACCCTAAATCTATCTTTTTTGCCCCCTATTTCCTTTTGGGCTTTTACTCTCATATACAAATTTTACACAAGCTTCCTTCAAATCTGATCAAGGTAAAATAACAGAAATTAAGTATTCAGTTTTGTTTTGTTTTGTTTTGTTTTGTTTTGTTTTAACTAGACAATCCTGGATTCTAATCCAAACTTTGTACCTCACTTAATTCAGCAAATTCTAAACTCTTTCTATACTCAATTTGTTCAATCATAATAATTGAATGAAATAGTACATAGAAAGCACTTCTCACACATTGCTAACAACCATTTTACATATGATAATCAGATTGTTTTCAATTGATTTACTTTGTTCTTATTTATATTTGAGTTATATAAATTACTTTCTGGGATATCTTAAATAAAGTGACTTAAACAACATCCTCTATAATTCTTACCGAATGCAGGAATCCAACTTATTACATTTAGTACTGATAGTGAAAAAAATTCAGCACTAAGTCTACCAATTCCATAACTGTTGAAGGTTTACATAAAATCCACATTATCTCACATCATTTTGGTATTAGTCACAAATGTTTGGTCTAGCTTCCAGATTTCATTCTTTAGGATCACAACTCAGTTGGAGAAAGCTACTCTAAGCTTTCAATTTTTACAACTATGTTACTTTCGGCATCTTTATCGACATCTGATATTTGTCTCTATCCATGGAAACAACAGAAAAAAGGGACGTGGGCTAGTTATCTCATAGAACACCATAAGTATAATTTCCAATCTATTCAAATGAATTTGAAGGATTTGCTTTTTAAATTACCTAGTATTCTAGTAATGTTTTCTTTTCAAGCCCTAAATAAAACTGTCACTTCAGTATGCATAAAAATATCAACATGCTACAAAATATCTACATCTCCCTTTCAAACAATTGATACATTATTCCAAACCATAGAGAATTAAGGACAGTTATTTCCATCTGAATTGTAAATCAATATTTCAACAATACAAAATTACTCAAGAGAACTCCTCGAAAGTTTAATATTACAATGGTAAATTAAAATCAAACCAAATTATTCTCAATTGATCTCCTATCATTCAAAGCAAAAAAAAAAAAAAAGTAAATCTCATTAAAAATTTAACATTCCTAACTCTAGAGTAAAGGAAAACAAGTGAGAAACAAAGGATGATGTATTCATTATGTGTAACGTTTAAAGTGTGTGAATCTGGGAAAATTGCATTTACCCCTGTTCATCTAAGTAGGGAGCTGTGCTGGAGTGTCAAGTCCAGTGGAACAAATTAAAACATCAAGTGCATCATCAAGCTAAGGGTAAATGTTCCCAGCACTGAAGAAGTAGTAATTATTATTTATTAAACCAATGCACACTCTACAGTGTTTCATAACATTATAACTTATAGCTACAGTAGCTTATAGTTCCATATTTTCTCTTATAACACCAGTAGAACCAACCACCATTTTCACTGTTATTCAGATGCTTCAGAGACACAGAAGTGAAAGAGAATATATTATCCTGAACACTTTATAGTAGGACTTCTGCAGAACCCACATTTTCAGTGATCCTGCTGAAAAAACAAAACTACTTGCAGTTTTATCGATTGCCATGATTCCAAAAAGAAACTTTAATTTATGTTGATATAATTCTTCCTGAAGTACTCAATAATTACTGAATCACAGAAAATAGATGGACCAAGAGTCAGAGATAATCAAATACCTTCTTCATTTTTAAAGCTATAAACTACTAGTAAGACTGCATATATTTGAAAAATTCTCCAGTTGGTTATATATTTTGAGAAAGGAGATTATGAGAGCTCTTTCCCTTTTCCCACATGGTAGACTATGGTAAAAAGATCCTAGAATGGTGGCCTGAGGAGCTCTGCATACACTTTCCAGCAAAATGATCAGAAACTGGGAAAATTATTTTTTTAAAATTAGGAGGGTATTTTTTCTAAATTTCTCCAAAAATACCACTTTCTCTTTCTCGCTCTCTTCCTCTCTCTCTCTCTCTCACTCTCTGTTACACACATACACATGCATTCATTATAGGCACATATCCACACGTGCACACATACAGATATATAGCTGTGCACCTGGGTAAAAATAATACATGGAAAAAGGAAACTTCAGAAAAAGAAGAGAATTTTCATACTTTTCATATTGTACTAACTTTATAGTGTACTTTTCAGGTCTTTACTGTGGCTATCTTATTCTTTGTTCATCTATACAATTTTTAAATACAAAAATACATTTTTACCAACAGACTGTATTTGAAATAGGTTGGTGCTCAAGCCTGGGTTAAAATCTGACTCTAGGGTGCCTGGGTGGCTCAGTAGATTAAAGCCTCTGCTTTCAGCTCAGGTCATGGTCTCAGGGTCCTGGGATCTAGGCCTACATCAGACTCTCTGCTCAGCAGGGAGCCTGTTTTCTCTGCTCTTTCTGCCTGCTTGTGATCTCTCTCTCTCTGTCAAATAAATAAATAAAATCTTAAAAAAATATATTTAAAATCTGGCTCTACTAATTAGTTTTGCATTACTTAACTTCTTTGGGTATTTTTTTTAAAGATTTTATTTATTTGACAAGGAGAGAGACAGTGAGATAGAGAACACAAGCAGGGGGAGTGGGAAAGGGAGAAGCACACTTCCTTTCCTGGGGAGCAGAGAGCCCACTGTGAGCATGGATCCCAGGATCCTGGGATCATGACCCGAGCTGAAGGCAGCTGCTCAACTGACTGAGCCCCACAGGGACCCCTTGTTTGAGTAATTTTCAGTGCCTTAAATTTATAAAGTAAATATTATGACAGCAGTAACTACCTCACAATCTTATGAGTATTAAATTAGTTTCTGTAACGTTATTAGAGCAGGGCACGGCACATGACATTTGTCTCTCTCAACTATTCTTTTTTGTTTCTCTTAGATTTGACTTGTTGAACTTTGTCATTTAAATTTGGTGTGTGTGAGTTCATTATTATTATTTCTATATCCTTGCTTTTTTCTCTTATATTATAGAAAAAATTCAGTCTGATTTTTCTTTTCCATTTTATGCCTTTCCCTGGATTATTTTTACTTGTTTCTAATCTATCATGAATATGATTTACTATAAGTATAGGTTTTCCTTTCCTCTCCCTACAGTTCATCTTTCATTTTGGTGTATTGTTTGTTTGTATGACTTAGTTTTTGTGTATATCCAGCTTTTCTTTTGTTTTTTTCTTTCCTTTGAATATCTCACATGGCTTTACCTTTCCTTATGCTGGGCCCCTTATTTCAGGCCCACAATGAATTTCTTTTTTTGATCAAAGAATTTTCTGACCCCATGTTTGCCAACACAGAGTAGGTCTGGATTTTTCCTTGGGCTCTCTCATTTCTATGAAAGAGCTGAGAAAATAAATAAACAAAATAAACAAGACAAAACAAAAAAGAGCAACTGACTTCTTGTGTTTAGAGCTGGAGGACTAGTTGGTTCACACTTTCTAATACTTGTGCCTACAAGTCACAGAGGAATTACATCTATCTTAAGTGGTATAAGACTTGCTCCCCGGTGCCTGGGTGGCTCAGAGGGTTAAAGCCTCTGCCTTCAGCTCAGGTCGTGATCTCAGGGTCCTGGGATTGGGTCCCACATCAGGCTCTCTGCTCGGCAGGGAGCCAGCATCCTCCTCTTTCTCTGCCTGCCTCTCTGCTTACCTGTGATCTCTCTGTGTCAAATAAATAAATAAAATCTTAAAAAAGACCTGCTCCACTTCTGATTATTTATTTTATTTTTAAGAAGGGACACACTGAAGCTTACACTGTCGAGTACGTCAGTTACCAAAACCGTTGGAACTTTATTTTTGAAGACCTCACTAAATTATCCTCCCATCAAATTGTAATGAGGATTCTTCACATGGTTCAAGAATTTTCTGTCTACTTTAAAAGGCAAATTTGTTGTGAAAGGATAATAGCTGGGAATTTTCACTGGCAGAAATTCTAATCTCTGAGATAGTGTGCAACATTATAAGAATCTTGGCAGGTTTTTGTTCTCTTTCACATAACACAATAAGCCTAAACCATTAAACAGTATTCTCAGTACAACACAATAGGTTTTGTATTATGTGACCATTCCTTTCCTATTTTAACAGCAGATTTAGTATTAGTTTTATTGTTAGAACTTGCAGGTTTGTTTTTTGTTCAGTTTTATTCATAAATATTTCTGTGGGCAATTGAATATGTTTTATTAGAGATATGATTGCAGATTGATGTATCTGTTGGGAATATTTAAGATTTCTATTTTACTTGATGAGATGATGGATTCATGCAACTATCTCCCCTCAGTAATTATTTTATTTTGAATAAATAATATGCCTGGAAATTTTGGGGTTTCCCCCCCACCTTAAAATGAACTATTTAAATATGCCAATCATAAAGTGATAAAGGTATTTCATAAAAATAATAATTAACTTTTAACATCCTTGGAAGATGTTTTTAAAGATTTGTTCACTTTTACATTTTGTAAACTTCCAAAATAAGTTTTGAGATGTGGTTTTTTTTGCTTCCTTTTGAACTGTAATTCTTTAGAAAAATGGAGAATCTTGTTGTCTAGAAAGATTTCAATTCTAGAATGTGATGAACACAGGAAAAGTTGAAAAATGGAATATATGAGTTGCAGTGAGAAAAGGGCTCTCTCTTTAACACATTCTTTCAGAAAACAACTACCATGTGAAGGTAGAAAACACCTCAAGGATAAAAGAGAAGAGTCTGATTCAATTGATGCTCAAAAGTCATATATTTTTTATAAGTTCTATATAAATCCTAAGATGCTATTTTAGACACTAATAAAAGTGTTTTCTTCAAAAGAAATAATGCACTAGGGGTTAGAATGTCTTTTCTGAGAAAGTAGCTCTGAATCCTTAAGTAACTTACCTTTCAAGAAAAGGTAGCCGTAGGATATGTTCACAAATGAACACATCACTTATAGCATGTAAAAGCCCAACATGGTGTTTTATTCATTAAAAATCATGAAACTGTCATGAAATTGCCTTAAAAGGTTTTTCAAAAATATAATCCCTTGTTTATTTCCTAAGAACAACTGATTTAAGAACTATATTTGAGAAGTGAACCACAAATGTATCTTTCAAAAAGACCTCTATCATCCTCTAGCTTTTCCCTGGTAGAATGCAACACCCCCAAAATATTTTGGAAATTTCATATAAACATTTTCAGTTGAACAACAAAGTATAAAGTTAAACTATAATAGAGTAGCCAAAGTAATTTAGAAATGAAATTGTTTTTTCACCTCAGAATGGGACAAGTATTATGGTTGTAAAATAACATTTTATGTAATATAAAAGCACAGGTCTCCATTACAGTTTTAGGAAAGTCCTCTTTTGTGCCATATGGATCCCATCTTCCTCTAAATGCTGCAAAGAATTTGTATGGCCTGGTCCTATCATCCTTGCTCTGTCAATCCTAGTTATAAAAGGATTGGTAAAAATCAGAAACAAAATAAAACTTTAATTAATTAATTAATTAAAGCGAGTGAGAGAGCATGAACAGGGCAAGGAGCAGAGAGAGACGGAGAAGGACAATCAGACTTCCAGAGAGCTAGACTCAGGCTCCACTTAAGGCCTTTTAAGGCCGGGCTTAATCCCAGGACTCTGAGATCATAATCTGAGCCAAAGTCTTAAATCCAGGAATTATAATTCAATGTTTATAGTTTTATTGAAATTATATTTCAATGTTTATAGCATCCATTACATATCACAGAATTCTGTCCTTGAGAAACAAATATTGAGATGAGAAATAAAGGAAGAGAGTTCCTTATTTATTTTTTGACTTCTGTTGCCTCCTTCCCAGAATAAAATGAGCCTATTGAAAAGGAACTCCTAATGCACACACACACATATACACAGTATGCCATACAGGTTATAAAACAAAGTCTAGAGCTGATTCTTGGTCCTACAACCATGCAAAGAGCCTTGTTATTTAGGTTAATATAGCACAATCTGCATTTCTTGTCCCAAAAGAAGGTTTTAAGACAAACTTTGTGGTTGTAGTTATGGTTGTTAGTAGTAGTTTTAGCATTTAATTGTCATTTTCAGTAATTTAAACAACTGTTACTACTTTCAGATGCAGGACAGATCACTGGTTAAAAGAAAACGACTGCACAACTAAGACAGGTCCTTGAAACAAGGCATTAACCAAGAGATGAGAAGTTTTTGGATTTGAGGCAGCAGCAACTCAGAGAAGTATCTCAAGGTACACACAGGAGGGTCAAATTCTATAAAGGGACATAGTTGGATGTCCCTCCCAGCCCAGCAATGTGGAATAGTTATGAGCAGATTGAACATGTAGGAGCATACAGGTATGCTAAGAATGCATTTAGATTCCAAGGGAAAACTCCCACAGCTTACAATGCTTGAATCTGGAAAAGCAAATTTGTCAATGCAGGGTGAAAACCTCTTTGGGATAGTTCAGGATTGACTGTTAACAGCAGTCATGGAAGACTAAAGAGTCCAGAATATTCAATACTGTGTGATCTACAAATCTTTTGCCTCAAACCTGTCACCTACATCAGAACTCTAGAGGAAGAACTTGGGAACTAAAAATCCAAATTAACCTTATGTATGCTGAGATTTGAAAACCACTGGATTATATTTCCCTGCCCTCTCTATATTTGAGCCAGATGAGTTTGGGCAAATAAAAACAAAGGAGCCTCCAAAGGAAGCATACTATATTCTTTGCAAACAAAACTAATGGATATGGGGCACCTGGATGGCTCTGTCGTGAAGTGTCTGCCTTAGGCTCAGGTCATGATCCCGGAGACCCGGGATCGAGTCCCACATCGGGCTCCCTGCTCGGCGGGAAGCCTGCTTCTCCCTCTCTCACTCCCCCTGCTTGTGTTCCCTCTCTAGCTGTGTTTCTCTCTGTCAAATAAATAAAATCTTAAAAAAAAAAAAACTAATGGATAAACATTCAATTGTTGCTTATAAAAAAAAAGTCTATGTTTTATTTATATGCTCAAGTGTGTGGAGCAAATCTATGTAGTTTATATACATTTATTATCAAGCATGTCTTCTCACTGCTTTTTAAAGCACTATTTAATCTTCTTTGCAGTGAGAAGTTATATATCTATATGTTTTTATATATACAGATATATTTGCTTTCATCTATGAAGAAATCTCTAATTTTACAGATCCAAACCCTACCTATCTCTCAGGATGCAACCCAATGTCAACTCCTCTATGAAGTTGTCAACTAGAAGGGAGATTTACTTCTTCTGAGCTCCAATATCATACGACCTAAACCTTATATGTAGTTTCATAAGCTGTTTCCAGGATTTATCAGTCACAATGCATTCTGAAACCAAGCAAAACCCAGCTGAAAATTAACAATATATGGAAGTTGAACGAAAGTCTGGACAGAAATAGAACTCTTTTCAGGTCATTGTTCAAAGGTCATTTTAATCAAATATGAGGGAATAACCAAAAGCCAGGCAAACATAATTACCTGACAGAGCAGCATCAGGTCATAAAATCAGGGAGGCAGAGAAGACAAATTGGAGAAGATGATGTAAAGCCAGAGTTCACATCAATTCTTCCACAGACTTGGAAAGGATCAGCCAGAATAGAAGAGTGCTAAAATATGCTTTTCTCAAGTGTGGTGAGTGATGGAGAGAGACAAGTTGTTATCACTCATTGGGATATAGGAGCAGAATTTTCATACCAGAGATGCAAGAGAGTCCCAAAGAGCTAAGCTCTGGCTAGTCAGTTTATCAAGATCATAACCTTTTGGCTATTAGGTTGTATAACATTTTCACACTCTTGACTTGAGAGCCATAACAGTAATTTCTTTTTAAATAATTCTGTTAACTTAGAATTCTTCAAATTTCAATGTTTCATAATAAAAAGTCAGGAGACGTCACATGAGAAGATGATTTGAAATTAGAATTTGGTGAGAGGAAGTTCTTCTCACTTTTTGTCTTTTCTCAACTATATTGTAAATCCCTTAAAATTATGATTTATGTCTGATTGGATCCCCTTAATACTATCCCCAAGGTTATTAGTGCTATGCATTTTGCAAACAAGAGATTAAAATATATTTCAAATGGATGATTTAAAAACTGTTTTATGAAATAAAACTCTAAAACTATTTCTCGATCATACAGAAATCAAGTGACAGATGATGAAATAAAGAGAAAACTTACTATTTCTTGTCATGTCTTATTTAGAAGACAAATAGAAAAAAAATTTAATATTTTATTTATTTACTTGACAGAGAGAGAGATCACAAGTAGGCAGAGAGGCAGGCAGAGAGAGGGGGTAGTAGGCTCCTCACTGAGCAAGGACCCTGATGTGGGACTCCATCCCAGGACCCTGAGGTCATGATCTGAGCCAAAGGCAGAGGATTAACCTTATGAGCCACCCAGACCCCCAGAACAAAAATCTTTTATTACAGAAAATATCATCTATGACTACTGATAATTCTATATAAAAACACATGTTTAGGGGCGCCTGAGTGGCTCAGTTGGTTAAGCAACTGCCTTCGGCTCAGGTCATGATCCCGGAGACCCGGGATCGAGTCCCACATCAGGCTCCCTGCTCGGCAGGAAGCCTGCTTCTCCCTCTCTCACTCCCCCTGCTTGTGTTCCCTCTCTGGCTGTGTTTCTCTCTGTCAAATAAATAAAATCTTAAAAAAAAACAAAAACAAAAACACTTGTTTATATGTATATGGATATTGATATTCCTTCTATTCAGAACCCTTGCATTAATGTTTAATACATTACAACATGGTTCCCTATACTCATTTTATCATTTTTTTAAATAAAATTCACCTGCTTTATTATTAATAAAACTATTACTTATAAGAAAAGAAATAGGGTGGCAATTATCTCTTCTTTCTGTAGAAGAGTTGGATCCCTTTCCATGTAATTGCATGATTTTTTTAAGATAAGATCTTTACCATGAGTGAAAAAGCAGATAATATTCCACTTGCAAATGGAATTGTGTTCCAAGAGCCCTATATGAGTCGATTATTTAGAATTAAGAAAGCTTGTAATTGCAGAAATGATTATATACTGGTGCCAACTCCCAAAATCTTATTAATGTCCAATAAATAGTAGTAGTATAATTTCAAGTATACCTGAACAAATTTCTAAAATTATCTCCATGGACATTCAGGAGAAAGGAATTTAATGATCTTATGTGAATGTTAAGAATATATCTTCCTACTCCATTCCCATTCAACGTGGTAGTGACAAGAGACAAGAAATTCATTTTTTATTTAAATACTTCTGGTCATCAGTAATTTATTAACTCTCTTATTGTCATAACAAAAAGAAATGATTCCCTGAATTTCTATATACATCTTCAAAAGAAAGGATGTCTTCCTGCCAATCTCTGCACCATGTTTTGCAAAAAGTAGTTGGCAATAATTTCTAGTTAATTGCCACCCCTATGAAAGCAGGAACAATGGTTGCTGTATAAGCCCTGGATATAAACAGAGTGCCTATCATATTGCTTAGCACAGAATATGTGCTCAATAAGTATATGCCAAATGCAATTAATAACTGAAAGAAAAGAGTAGGTTAAGATCTGTAATTCTATGCCCACTTAGAAAATTGACTACTGTTTTCTTTTGTTTTTTAAGATTTTTTATTTTTTTGACAGAGAGAAACACAGCCAGAGGGGGAACACAAGCAGGGGGGGTGAGAGAGGGAGAAGCAGGCTTCCCGCTGAGCAAGGAGCCTGATGTGGAACTGGATCCTGGGTCTCTGGGATCATGACCTGAGCCGAAGGCAGTCGCTTAACCAACTGAGCCACCCAGGCGCCCGAAAATTGACTACTATTAAATCAGAAACTCATTTACTAGTTTCCTTAAGTCAATACATTTGTCAAATTCCTTTTATTGGTGGATAAAATGAATCACAGAGAGGAAGTTGTATCCACTAGTGAAAAAAAAAAAAGTCATGAATATTTTCCAAAAATAATGTGCTTCAGGTTGAGTGTTATTTCCTTTGACATGTTTGCTACCTTCCTGACTCAATATATTTTGCATGTATCTCATTGAGTTTCAAGGCGTTTTAGTGCTTCAAATATGCTTTAAAATAGAAGGAAAGATTCCCATGTGTTTTCTAACTAGCTGCACTTTTCATACCCATCTTATAAAGGTATACAGAGAGTATTTCATTTCAGATTGAAGGACTGCCATCATGGACACAGAGCATTATTTCTGAACCAGCAATAACAGGAACGGTGTTGCCATTAGTGTGACAAGGGCTAAAGCAATTAGATTTAAACTTGATGAAATAGCTGTACCATGCATTTACTAGATCATGTTGAAACATTTCCACATCCTTTTATGTGTTTGTAATGGCAGGTGCCCTGAGTGTTAGCCCTAGTGTTCTCTGGCACCCTGACTTGTAACTGTGCATACAAAGAACACATTATAACCTTGAGAGACTGATTATCTCTATTGTCACATCTCTCTATGGTACTGTATAATTGTTTCAGCTGCAAGTACATTCCTGAAATGCTCAGTACTGCACACTGGATGAATGTTTGCTCAACCTTCCAAAAATGCTAGTGATTATACAAAGGGGAAAGGAGGTCCCTTTAGAGATATTAAGGTTGCAGTGCATTCTTTATGTGTTGACCTGTAAAAACACAGATGTTGCCTAAACTAACAAATTAAATGAGGAATTCATACAGACTAGAAGGTGAAGAAAATTTGTCTTCAGTTATTTGGACTGTATATTTCAAAGGAATGATTGCATATATCATAAACACATTGTAGTCTGAGTAGATAAAAATAAAAGCTACTTTGATTTTTGGCTATTGGATTTTTTTCATTACTTCATACGGATAATATGCATAGATACATTCACTGCCAGCTATTAATTGCATAAAACATCAGGAATGAATTCTCTTCCATATATATATATATGGAAACATATATATGTTAGAATTTGAAATATAGTATTTTGTTTGAATTTTTAAAAGCAAGAAGAGAAATAAGGAAACATATTCAAATTAGAAATTTTCTTTTAATCAATCAGATTTTACTTAAGCTTTTCCAGATGTTTTTAGAGTTATATGTAATTATGACTAAGTGAAAACACGTTGTTTTTGATTATTAGATGGGACTTGAAACCAATGATCTTCTAATTATCCTGATTTTCTACAAATGTGATAGCTAGACTGCACTTAGATTGGTTTCAGAATAAAGTATGGATAGATTTATAACATCAGTATATAAAACAGTAGCGCCTTGTTATAGAATGGGGGGAGTGTTACTGAATGGATACAGTTGTATTGGTGTTTATATTTTGGAGCTAGTTACCTGGTCAAATTGAGGACAAGATAAATCACTAACAGTTATAAAATTCAGTAATGACAATGAAGTAAAAGATGAATGTTTTAAATGTAGTCATCTGGATATCACTATGAACCATACAGTTGAAATCAACATCCATGGGTTACAAATATTTTAGTAAATATTGCAAGAAAGTGGAATATTATGTATTATACCATCTTTTGACTCTGAATAAATGTTTCCATTTAATAAGAAAATACAATGGCACCATTTCTGGAGGCTGCCTACTCTTCTTCAATTTTCCTGCTGTTTCTATGCTTAAATATTTTCTTTACAGGCTCTAATTTGTATGCCAGTGTACTGCTGGATTGACAAGTAAATTACCCTTTATAAACATTAAGAATATTCACCAGATAAACTATTATACTAAATACATCACGGAGCTTAGAATTTTTTCCTGACCTTAGTCATGAAAAATATTACTTTTGAATCTGCAATGGAAATGAGCATAAATTATAACATCATTTAAAAGAGAGATTCCCCCCTTCCCTATAATAGAATACATAAGAAAGCCAAACTCTCAAAAAGAAAATAACTAAGCCCTGATTCTCCCCTTTTGAAATCAGTATGTACAACCTCAAATTAACTGCAAAATCCTTGTATATGACCCAGGCAATAGAATATACATCAATTGTTACCTTTGAAATTCCAGAGAGCTCTATTTGTGGATTTGGCTGTGGTGTCTGCCAAATATAATTTTAGGTTAATACTACATTTTTTTCCCCATCGTAATATATTTCATTGTACTTTCAATAGAGATTTGTTCCCATGCCTTCCTAAGGCAAGTATTAGATTGAAAATTGGAAAGTAGTATGTTAGGTTACATAAATGTTTCAATTTGGTCACAAATAAATATTTAGAAAGTCTTTAGAAGCTACTTTATAACCTCTAAGGAATTTATATTAGATAGATTATTAGGGTAAAGTTCCTGTTATATTTCTATAGTTATATTCAACGTGATAATATTTTTATGGATTTATAATTACATTTCTATTTCTATAAATATATCTACATATATTTCAGTAATAATATTTATAATAATATTGCCTTCTAGGTATTTTTCAATTTTGCTAAAAAAGTGGGAAAAGTAACAATATATTCCTTACTTTATTATAGAGAAATTTAGCATTCACTAGAGACATAAAAACAAGCTAGGGTAAATTTTGACTTTTTATATATGACAAATAGCCAATTATTTATAAAAATGGGCTGAAATCCAGTGTTTTGTCTACCGAGGTTGAATTATACCAGATGAGGAATTTATTGTTTCTCATGTAAAAAATGAGAAGCTTCAAAGAGAAAGCGATGGACATGCCGGTGGCTCAGATGGTGAAGCGTCTAATCAGGTCATAATCCTGGGGTCCTGGGATCGAGTCCCACATGGGGCTCCCTGCTCCTTGAGGAGCCTGATTCTCTCTCTGTCTCTGCCTCTTTCTCTCTCTGTGTCTCTCATGAATAAATAAATAAATAATCTTTATTATAAAAGAAAGAAAGAAAGAGATATCTTCTCTAGAACTCTAAAATTTATTTTTATCTACATTGGCTACTTAATATTTTTATTTAATATTTTTAAAATCATTTGATTAGTTTTCATTTATGTTTTCCTAAATGGGATTTTGTATAAGAAAGCTGGGGGGTGGGGGGAGGGAGGGATAGGGTGGCTGGGTAATGGAAAAGATAAAAATTTTAAAAAAAGAAAAAAAAAGAAGTAAAGGAATGTTGACATTAATATGGCAAAGAGATATTATACTTATTTATTAATTCATGGAGATATATTTCCCAAACATATGAGTAAACATGAATATATGTCTCCCTGTAAAACTCCTTCTTTTCCAAATGAGAAAAATTTCTCAAATGAGAAATAGAAAATGGCTGATCTGGTATAGGATTTATCAGTGATAAAGATAGTATTGGCTTCAGCACATTTATATAAATAGTTAATTATTTTTTGTAGATGAAAGTCTAGATTCACTCTAACTTGTAATATATACATATGCACGTCTACACATCTGTATACATGCACACATGCATACATACACACACAGAGTTATGCCTCATTATCCCTTTTGCTTTAAGTAGAGAGCGTGTCAGGATACATTTGTCAGGTACAGTAATCCTAACCCTGTTTCTAACAAGAAATATGGCCTCTGTCAATCATGTCATTTCTCTTTAGAAGTTATTTGATTTAATTATTTAAATTTAAAATGATTTAAATTTTTTATTACAGCAAAATTACCAAAATACTATTTGCTTTGAAACGTTATTTACATGTAAATATCTTTTTCATAGTTATAAAGATTTATGTCTAGTTAGCTTCACTCAAAATAATATTCCTCTATGTGTTTTTTAAAAGTTAAACTTTGGAGAAAAGATAAAATTATGATATGAAAGCATTTACATTTAAATCACGCAACACATAATATATACAATGCTGTGTATGAAAATTAATACTACGTGTAGCAATTAACATTTATAAGAACTCTTCTGATGATTTGGTGTCTCAATAATATTTCTCAGTATTGTTGAGAAAGTGCCCAATGCCACCTTCTTGTTTCAGGACATTGTTCATGCTTCTTGGGTAATCATATGAATACACCCAACCAACCCTATCTTCCCACCCCTACAAAAGGCTAGTGTGGTAAATATTTTAAGTTTTCACTTGGGAGCCCTGAGATAATATACTTCACGAATAACGGCAAAATAGAAATGGGTCAGTTCATACAAGAACTAGAACTTAGCTTTAAACAGATTAATTTCTTATTAGATTAAGGTGATTTGTCCCTTGAACAATAGCCTGGCAAAAACAAAAGTAATCTTTCTCTGGAGGAAAGTCACAACATCAGGAACTTCTAATCATTTCTATAATACATTATATGCTATATTATATAATCAACTGAAAATTGTCAAATAAAAATTAACAAAAATAGAAAAAAAGAGCTAATCTAAACAGATCTAGAAGAGGTCTACATATCAAACACAGATTTCAATTTGTCTGTAATTAATGTTGTACAATATAAATGGCAACACGGAGAACTTCCATAAAGATCTGAAATATTTAAAAATAATCAAGTGGAAGATATACAAATAAAAAATACATGTATTAGGGGCACCTGGGTGGCTCAGTTGGTTAAGTGGCTGCTTTTGGCTCTGGTCATGATCCCAGGGTCCTGGGATCGATCCCCTTATTGGGCTCTGTGCCCATTAGGGAGTCTGCTTCTCCCTTTCCTCTGCCCCTCCCCTACACCCTGCTCATGCTCTCTTTCTCTCTCTCTCAAATAAATAAAATATTTTTCTAAAATACAAATAATAAAATTAGGAACTCATTCCATGACATTATCATTAGATTAGATTTAGCTGAAGCAGTGGATTGAAAAATAAATTAGAAAATGTCCATAACAAAGAGAGACATAAAAGAGTTGAAAAAAAAAATACCAAAAAGCCTGCAAAGAAAATTATGTTACTGAGTGAAACAATTCAGTAGACATTTAATCAGTGTCCCAAAAGCAAATGATGAGAGCTTGGGAAGAAGTAATATTTGATGTAATGATAGTCAAATAATGTTAAAATTTGATGATAGTCATCAAATCACAAATTGAAAAAAAATACAAAATGCAAAATGATAAATACAGAGAAAACTACACTTAGACACATCAGAGTAAAACCAAAAACAAAAGACAAAAAAGTGCTAAAGCATCCAAAAGAGTAGTATTTTATCTTCTTTTTTTTTTTTTTTTTTTTTAAAGATTTTATTTATTTGACAGAGAGAAACACAGCCAGAGAGGGAACACAAGCAGGGGGAGTGAGAGAGGGAGAAGCAGGCTTCCCGCAGAGCAGGGAGCCGGATGTGGGACTCGATCCCGGATCTCCGGGATCATGCCCTGGGCCGAAGGCAGTTGCTCAACCAACTGAGCCACCCAGGCGTCCCGGTATTTTATCTTCTAAGAAGCTATAATAAAACTTAGTTAATTTTTTGACAGGGAAAAAAATAATATCTATAGCTAGAAGATAATAAAATAATGTCCTTGTATTATTTATAGAAAATAACTGCCAACCTAAAATTCTATGCCCACCCAAAATATGTCTCAGAAAGGGGAGCTAAATAAACAGACTTCCTGATGAACAAAAGATCTACAAGTACCTACACTGAGCTTTAAGAAGTTAAGGATGCATGTTGGAAACTCCTGAGTAACTTCTAGAATAAAAACAGGTTAATGTGTCACAATGAGATTTTCAGATTAAAAATAAAATAATAAAAATACTGGATTAATCCAAAAAAGTCAAGGAAGTAGAAAAAATGTATATCAATGCAAGAAAAGAAATAGAAAAACAAGTAGAAATATAGTTAATTTAAACAAAAATATATCAACAATTAAATTTAATAAAAACAGTCTAAATGCCCTATTTAAAAGACAAAGTGTAACAGACTAGGTAAAAGAACAAAAAATCAATGGTGTACTTATAGGAGACATATATCAAATATGTAATACAGAAACTATTTATTTAAGATTTTATTTATTTATTTGAGAGAGAGCGAGAGCACAAGCCGGGGGAGCAGCAGAGGGAGAGGACCCTGGGACCATGACCTGAGCCCAAGACAGATGCCTGACTGACTGAACCACCCAGGCACCCCCATACAGAAACTTTAAAAGTAAAAGTTAAAAAAAAATGCATTCTCTCAACACTAAGCAAGCAGAGTAAAAAACTATTATATACTAATATTATATACTATTATAGTATACTGTATAATATATTATCAGACAAAATACAGTTTATATTTAGAAATATTATTTATAATGAGCTTAATTTAATAATCATAACATTATCAATCTATCAGGAAGATATAAAAATTCTAAATGTATAAGAACTCACTTTAGTTATCTTTTCTTATATAACAAAACTACCTCAAAATATAGTGCTTTAAGGAATACTTTATTCTTCGTCATGATTCTGAAGGTTGACTGAGCTCAGCTGGGTAATTATCACTCAGATTCTCATGTGGTTTCAATCAGATGCCAGCTAGTGTTGGTGACACCTGAAAGTGCCACTCAGTTGGATGTCCAACATGATTCACTTGTACGTACATACACTCATACCTATATACATACACATACACACAAAAGAGTAGTAACGTAAAAATAAAAACATAAAAAAACAGCAACAAAAGAAAACAAAAATAAAAACCCACATATTTAGTTGAAGAGGTAGCTCAAATAGAATCCTCATACACTATTACAAGAGTGAATTTGGTTCAGCCACTTTAAAAAACTGGTAGTATGTATTAAAGCTGAACACATCCAAAACCTGCACATATATTTGTGTATCACAACGTAAGTTCAGCAATCTTCGAAACAACACAATTCAAACAGTGTCAAATGGGAAATAACCCAAATGTCCATCAGCACTAAAATTAATTAAGCAATTATAGTATATTCCCTCACTTGTTATTATTTAGATGTATAATGAATGAACTAGTGTTACATATAAAATATGGCAAAATTTGGTACCAAATAATTTAGATATTGAGAGACCCACATAAAAAAGTACACACTGTGTGATTCCACTTAAATAATACTAATAAAAAAGGGGGAAGCTTGAAAGTCAAGATGGTGTTTGCCTATGAAGTATGGGAGTGATTGAGGGGGGCAAAGCATTTCTGTGTGAAATAATACATGATTCTGGTTTTAAGCTGCAGAGTATTATAGTATTTCACTGTACAATAATGGATGCATGCCCTGACTTTAGAATAGAACTGTTTTCAGGTATATCCCTGGTTAAATGAAAGACCCACTTTACAAAGAACAACTATCATTATAAAATATGTATAATATAATGAATGTCAAGGATATTATTCTCTCACATGCATGTTTATTCCATTCTTGAACAGTCTGAGTTATTAAATATTATCTTTCCGTTGAAGAGTAGAGTTCATAATTTTCACTCTTGTTTCCTAATTCTGCAGTTACCTGATTCTAATTAGCAGCATACAGAAAAAGGTAACTCTCTCTTAATAAGACATCCCTTTGCACATGTGAGGAGCAAAGTCATAGATTTATTTTAGGTATTTATACCTTTATGGCTTTTGCATACATATACAAAATACAAGTTCAGCACTTCTGCTAATTTTACTTACTAAAAATTTCCAGAAAGAAGAAATTCTAGTCAATTCCTGCTAAGAAATGCCAGATCAAAAGGATTAGTACTGCCCCAGGTTCTAAAGGTCAATGGGTTTGTTGAAAAGGGTGGATGAGGGATTTCCTGAAGCCAAGTCTCCACCATCAAAAATGCCCTCTCTGGTTTGCAGAAACCCAGATCTGCAGACTGCTTACAAGGCAATATTTATAAATCTTTTATGAAAGGGTCAATGCTAGGGTATTGCAATCCAAGCTATCATCACTAGAAATAATGTAAAAGTCCTGCTAAAGGCTAGAGGTCTTCCTGCTAAAGGGGTAGGTGCAGCATACAGGGTGATAAAGCAGTATCGCTATGCTAGTCATGTAAGAGCTATGAGGATTATTGTAATTAAATTTCAGCTTTCTTAATAAATAACCTATAATTAACTACATAATGACTCATATTGGAAGATAGTCAAATAGTCCTCAGAAAAGTTTAAAACATGTTATATTTTTAAAACTTTGTATCTCAAGATGCTTAACTTAATGATTAAAAGTCATATATAAAACTAATTTTCAAAGAAAATCTTGTGATACTGAAGTCAGAATAGCATTTACAAAAACACATGGCCTTGATTCCATATAAATAATGCAGATAGTGTTCATTTATAAAGTGTCTGGAAAAACAGCCTTAGAAGGATTTCTAGTCCTTATTCTAAGCAGATTTGACATCTTAAAAATTAACCTGATTTGTAATACCAACAAGTCTGGATTTAATATAACATTTATAAAGGGCATAATTGAACTCATAAGTTAAAAAACAAAAAAAGACAAACAAAAAAACAAGTTTTACCCCGACATGGAGGAGAGTGGAAAACTGAGATGGCCAAATGTGACTAAACACAGCTATTTGGGGAGTGCTTCTGATATCAGAACCAAGAGGCTTGCATATTTAACTACTTTTTCAAGAACTGGAAGCGATACCTTGGGTGTATAAAAATTGTTGGTTTAAAATCTGAGACCAGTAGAAAAAAGATGCTAACCACAGGGAGCTAGGAAAAATATACCCACTTAGAAAGAGGTATGATTAGAAATAGGAGTTTCTAATGATACTGAATGGGGAATATGTAGTCCATGAAAACTTGAAAATTTGGACCTAACTTCGTGTAGCGTTGGGGTTTGAATTTAAAAAATCAGTGTATTACGGGAACTCCCAAACTAAGAAACTGAGAGAGTAACCTAAAATGACATGAGATAGTGACATCTCAAATTCACCCCAAAAAGCAACTTTTCTCTGAAGAAACAACATTAAAGCAGGCTCCACAGGCTTTCTACAGATAGCATCCTGTCTTAAAGCTCCATGATCCTAAATCATCAAAACACACAAGGAAGCAACTATGAGTGAGACTCAATGAAAACACCACAGCACAATTATTCTGCTCAAAAATTAAGGTATTAAGTAATCAGATATAAAATACAAATAGGTACATGTAAAGTTTAAAAGAAATGGAAGGTGGAGTCATGGCTGTGATTTAAAAAAAATATTATGAAACAAGTCCTAGTGTATTTGATGATGGGTCAAATTCATTTTCTGAACTTGATGAGTGTAATCTTTTACAATAAAAATCTAGAGCTAAGGGACACCTGGATGGCTCAGTCATTATGCATCTACCTTCCACTCAGGTCATGAGGTCATGATCCCGGAGTACCAGGACCCAGCCCCGCATCATATCAGGCTCCCTGCTCTGCAGGAAGCCTGCTTCTCCCTCTCTCAATCCCCTTGCTTGTGTTTCCTCTCTTGCTATGTTTCTCTCTGTCAAATAAATAAATAAAGTCTTCAAAAAAAAAAAAAAAGAAAAAAAGAATCTAGAGCTAAGTGAAGCAGTATGGATGACAAAAGAAAGTAATGATACTGGATACACAGCTGAAGAAATTACTCAGATTTGTAGCACACTTTTACAAGAGGTGGAAATAAGAGCTGATAAAAATAACAAATGATAAATGGTTCTAAATTTGCCCTATTGGATTTCAAAAGGAAGAAAAATGAGAAAATGAGTGTCAGTCTATACTAAAAAATAATATAATAACTGAGAGTGACTCAATTGATAAGCACAAAACCAAAAAAAACCAAAAAACAAACAAACAAAAAAATGAATCATCTTACTTAGGAAATATGATGCATCTCAAACAGAATACAATTTTAAAAATTCATACTATGAAAGATTATATTTTTACAAAGATGACTGCAACACTGTCTTATATTCTAGATACTTTTTTATAGTGTAACCATACTCTAGAGGTATGGTTACATACCTCCCTCCAAGAGGAGGAATTGAATTCCCTTCTCCTTGAATCTGGAATCGCCTTGGGATTTGTTGTAAACCACAAATGTGGAGGAAATGATGCAATTTAACTTCTGTAGCTTGGTCAGAAGTGGTCACGTGGCTTCTGCCTCTTTTCAGATACTTGTTTTATGGAAAATCCCTCCCAGAAACCTCTCTCCTGAATTCCACTGGATGCCATGGGAAACACAAGCTGCATGGGGAGGCCATATGTAGGTGCATCACTCAACTGTTCAGGCTGAACCTTGCCTCAGAGTCATGGCAGCTGAGGTGTCAAACACTTAAGTGAAGAGGTTCCCTAGTGATTCCAGGCTTCAACTGCTCAAATCTTCTCTGGTGAGGCCCTGGACATTTTGGAGCAGAGAGAAGCTGTCTCTTCTGTACCCTCCTTGGATTCTTGACCCATAATAAGCATGATAATATCCTGTTTTATGCCTCTACATTTAGGATGCTAAAGAACATTTACCTATGATAGTTACTTGCAGAATAAAAAAGGAAATTCCATCCTAAAATTAGTCTCAGGGGGCCTGAGTAGCTCAGTAGGTTAAGTGTCTGCCTTTGGCTTAGGTCAGGATCTTGAAGTCCTGGGGTGGAGCCCTGCATCAGGCTCCCTGCTTAATAGTGAGTCTGTTTTTCCTTCTCCCTCAGCCCCTCCCCTGCTCCTGTGTACTCTCGTTCTCTCTCTCAAATAAATAAAATCTTTAAAAAAATCAGTCTCACTATTTGCTATTCATATATTTATTAAAGTTACTATATCAAGAATATGTAAAAAAAACACTCTAGAAAAATGCACAAACCTGATAGAAATAAACAGTCAAAATTGACAAAAACTTTAAAAAGACCATAATAGAGGATAACTATAGGGCCAGTAAGCATAAGATACTCAACTTCATCAGTCATTGGGGAGAGCAAATAAAAAACACATTTGATAGGACTCACCATACCACAATGGTTAAAATGAAAAAGATGAAAAATCAACAAATGGTGACATAAAAATCAATTGTAACCCATATAAACTCTTGGTGAGATTGTAAATTGGGACAACTTTTTAAGAAATGTTTTTGAGGTATCTACTCAGATGAAATATGCCTGCTTATAATGCATCAAATTTAACTCCTAGGTATAATCCCAACAGTATTACATATATAGGTTTAAAAAACAAACAAAACCAAAACATGTACTAGGATATTCATAAATGCTCTTGTGAATTCAAAGATCATCAAAAGTAGAATGAAAAAAAATATACTTTAACAAAGTCAGACAGTGTAAAACTGTAATAATAAGAACAAACAAGCTACTTCAGCATAAATGCATAAATATCACTAGCACAATGTTGAAAAAAAGAAGTTAAACACAAAAGACTACATGCTACATAATCCTTCTTTTGTAAATCCAAAAGCAGGCAAAAACTAATAAAGTTTATTAGAAGACTTAATAATGTGTACCAGTGAGAGGAAAGAGCTAATAATTCTAAAGGACCTTGAGATAAGAGGTTCTGGGTTATTAGTACTGTCTTGTTTCTTCATAGATGGTTGTATTGGTTCAATGTATGGAATTTATTCAGCTGTAAACTTTAATACATTTTTGTATATTTTATATACTTTATAAAGCAAGGGGTATTTTGTTTTATTTTTTGTTGTTATTGTAGTTGCTTTTTTATTAAAAACAATTGGAGAGATACAGTGGGTTTTCTACAAAGGAATCAAAACAGTAAAAGGAAGCTATAATACAGTTGGATTGTATCTTTAAAAGACTGAAAGAAAATGACTGTCAATCAAGAATTTTATATCCAACTAAATTATTCAGAAAGGAGGTGAAATAAAATACATTACAAAGAAGCAATTGAACAGATTTAATCATAGCATGGATTTCTAAAATAAAGTCTCTCCACTCTGCAGAAATTTTCAAACATAGAAATAACTAGATCCCAGAAATTGTGAATCAATGTATTTGAGCAGTGCCAGGATATGTGGGTTTTTAAAAACCGTTTCCTACATTTTAAAATGCAATCAATGTTAAGAATGGCTAGGATTAGGAAAATCATATATTAAATTCTAGGAATGAGAAAATAGTGATGTTTCTATTCAGGTTACCAGCTACTAAAAATATCATTTATACTTTCAATTTTTTTTTTCTTCAGTTAGATTGTAAATTTCTTTTAAAGTAATTTTTTTTTTCTTTTAACTTTCCGGTGTGATGCACAGTGGTCATTTCACTTTGGAAAATAATTCTGAAACTGAGTTTATAATTGTTTGTTAGATGTCATATTGAACTTAATTGTGTTATTTTGGACCAAAACTTTTATCTTTTGAGTTGACAGTTTCTCTAACAATTCTCCTAAAACCTCTTGAAAAAAACATTGTGTACATACACACAGGTACAAATATATATAAACAGAAGCCTGATAAAAACAAGTGGAAAAAACATGTGTGTGTGATGTGTGTGTGTGTGCGTGTGTGTGTATCACCAAAAGAGCAATGGTTTCCTGTACTTGTTCAAAGGTATCATTTGTTTGACCGCCCCCTTTATTATGAGTAAATCTTAATCAATTCATTTTTTTGTAACTGGTATAGTGTATTCATTTCACTGCAATCAAGTTCAATATGAAGGAGCCATTTCACAATGTAGTGATTGAAAGTATTCACATCAGCACAAACAGCACATATTTAAATATTGTCTTTAACAGTTATCTTGGACAAATCCCCTACTGTTTTGGCTCATTTTTTCACTTATAAATATAAGAAATACTAATACAATAGCAATTATATGAGTTAGTTTATATAGAGGAAATGCTTAAACTTTCCTTTAACTAATAAACAATAAATGTTAGTAATTAATATCATGAAAAATTGTTTCTATGAAATCATCTATATCCATTTCAAAAATCCTGGCATTTAATTTGTTCATAACTTTCTTCATTTTAATTTGAGTTTTTTCAGGATTCAAGTGTGTGTCAACAGTCCCACTTTTCCATTTGAAAATGTAACTTAAATTATTCTGTTTCAAAAATTTTTTTTAAAGTCTTAACATAAAAAAATAAAATAATAACTATACATATAAACATGATTGAATTTCAGTTAAATTCAAATTATTTTTAATAATTTTGGGTCATTAATTTATCCTACTGCATAAACTTCTCATCATGAAAAATATATGCATGAAATAAGATTTAAAAATCTTTCCATAATTTCCTTTTAAATCTTAAATTTTCGAAACTCTTCCAAACAAGACCAAAAAACTAACCTTCTGAGATAATGCAGAAAAGAGTTATTTCAGATGAAAGGTAATGCCCACAACCTTGCCCACTTCTGACCACTAAAAGGTTTTGATCATTTCTCTACTTACGTTTGATGATGAAGGTGAAATAAACTAATTAGGCTTTTCAGTGTTACTTGCTTAATCTTTTTCTTATCCAGATTTCAGGGAATGTGTTTGATCTAATGACGTGATTTAGAATAAATTTCAGTAGCAAAGGATGGAATTTTAAAAAGGTGATGAATTTAACTTTTGATGAGCTGAAAATTTCATAAAATCTATATTATCAATTTGGAATATTCAAATAAATGAATAGGTCAAGATAATGTATATTTAGAAGCTCTTGGGTGGCTTAGTCATTAAGCATCTGCCTTCAGCTCAGGTCATGATCCCAGAGTCCCAGGATCAGGATCAAGCCCTGCATTGGGCTCCTTGCTCAGCAGGAAGCCTGCTTCTCCCTCTCTCACTCCCTCTGCTTGTGTTCCCTCTCTAATAGTGTTTCTCTCTGTCAAATAAATAAATAAACATCTTTAAAAAAATATAATGTAGGGGCGCCTGGGTGGCTCAGTTGGTTAAGCGACTGCCTTCAGCTCAGGTTGTGATCTCGGAGTCCCCAGATTGAGTCTCGCATCAGGCTCCCGGCTCAGCGGGAACCCTGCTTCTCCCTCTCTCACTCCCCCTGCTTGTGTTCCCTCTCTGGCTGTGTTTCTCTCTGTCAAATAAATATAATCTTTAAAAAAAAAAATAATGTATATTTATAAAATGTCTTAACAATTTTATGTAATTTCTATATAAATTTCATTAACTAAAAGATAGTTGATTCCAATAGTAGAAACTGTACAAAATATTTAAATCTTACATGAAAATAATTTTAAATCATTTTTGAAGCATTTTTACTTTGCCATATTTAACTGAAAACTACTAAAATACATAAAACATAGCATGGGTGGCTTAGTCATTAAGCGTCTGCCTTTGGCTCAAGTCTTGATCCCAGAGTCCCAGAATTGAGCCCTGCATCAGGCTCCCTGCTCAGTGGGAAGCCTGCTTCTCCCTCTCTCACTCCTCCTGCTTGTGTTCCCTCTCTAGCTGTGATTCTTTCTGTCAAATAAATAAAATCTTAAAAAAAAAAAAGGAAGGAAGAGAAATTTAATTTTCTTGAGCTCTATTTTAACATATACAACAGTAAAAGTTGTTTTTAGTTTCCACAAGTGGGATCTAAAATCTTTTATATAGTTTTGGACTTTCTTTTTTTTTTTTTTTTTTAAAGATTTTATTTATCCATTTGACAGAGAGAAACACAGCGAGAGAGGGAACACAAGCAGGGGGAATGAGAGAGGGAGAAGCAGGCTTCCCGCCGAGCAGGGAGCCCGATGTGGGGCTCGAACCCGGGTCTTCGGGTTCATGACCTGAGCCGAAGGCAGCTGCCCAACCAACTGAGTCACCCAGGCGCTCCAGTTTTGGACTTTCTTATTAAAGTGCTGCTAATAGATCTTTAATCTAATTGAAAGATTTTGAGGTTTTAAATCCAAAACAAAGATCTAATCAACAAAATCTAACTCACAAGAGATTAACAACCCAATCAAGTATTATCAAACATCAATAAACAATTCTAGGAAAAATGAAAAGCTTAAAAACACGAAAGAGCATAGTTGTAAGAGTTGATATGGTAGCTAACATTGTCCAGAGAAACAGAATCAATAGAAGGTCAATGGATGGATAGATAGATAAATAGATAGATAGATAAAATTCATCTTTGTTTGTTTATTATAGGGATTGACTCATGCTTTTATGAAAGATGAAAATTTCCATGATCTACTATCATGGAAGAAAGAGAAACAGAATCAATAGAAGGTCAATGGATGGATAGATATAGATAGATAGGCAAAATTCATCTTTGTTTGTTTGTTTATTATAGGGATTGACTCATGCTTTTATGGAGGCTGAAACTTGTTTTAAAACAATATGCAAGTATTTATTACTCAAAAATATATAATTTGAAAAGAAATCTAAACTATACAAAATATTGTATCAATTTATTTACCATAATGTACAATAAATATATGGTTCTGACTTGGCACTTAGATCTTTATAATGAAAAAATGAAAGTTTAACTTACTATTATCTTGTGAAAACATCTCTAGAAACTTAGTATTCCAAAGCCATTAAAAGAAAAAAAAATGTGGGTCTATCTTTAACTTTTGATCTCAGGGTTGTAAGTTCAAGCCCACCTTGAAGGTAGAGTTTGCTTTAAAGAATACCTTTTTAAAATGTGGGTCTTTATTAGAGAAAGAAAGAGCTTACTAGCCACTGATTTTTTTTTTCATTTAACAAGATTGTCATTTATAAAAATTAGTAATTTGGCAATCTGATTTTCATATGACTCACAAAAAGTAATGGCCAAGACAGCAGAATTATTATGGAAAATAATACTGGATGTTAATTAAAAAAAAAAAAAGAAAGAAAAACCAACTATGCTTGGAGTCTTGTCTTCCATTCCATGGCTTTGTGTCCTTGAGCAAGATATTTAAGTTCTCTGATCATTAGTTTCTTCTCATGTAAAATAAGGATACTAAAATAGGATATCTCTCATAAGCTTAAATTTGGTATTTTACCTAAGCCAGGAAATAGATATTAGATTTTAATTTTAGATGGAGTTTCCACTTTTCCATCAAGAGGAATTCCTGGATATAGTAGATCTTGTTTTCTAGAAGAAAAAAAAAAAATGCACAAGCTAGCCATTTGTCAGGATTCTGAAAGGATTCTAAGAAGTATAAAAAAGGAATGATGACTTCCTAATGTAGCTTCCTCCAACTCTAATGTGACCACATCCTTTTCAGTCCCATTCATTGGTTTATTGTATACTGGACAAAACCTGCAATGGTGTGTCACTTGTTCAATCATGTGATTTTATTTGAATGCTTAGCTCTGTTTCCTGTTTCCCCATTCATGTCCCAAAGTGGTTTTGTATTCCACTTGCTTACCTGACACAGATTAATAATAGGCATTGAATCTCAAACTTAACTCTAGAATCAAGCCAACATAACCTTGTCATATATAGGAAGAAATAAAATATGTGATGAAATCTTTAGTGAGGATATTACTGACACTCTATTGTCTTGGTCTTGGCCTCTGTACATTGTCTATAAGACATATATAGAATATTCAACTATCTGTATGTTCTAAACAATGTTTATCTGTTGTCTAAATGTCATCAAATGTGTACTGTCATGTCCCCATATACATTTTATTTATAGATCATTTTACTTACTGTTACCTAAGGTACCAACTTTGAAATTATTGTCACCATGCTCTTAACTCCAAAAATAATTATTAATTTCTATCAAATTTACTTCCAAAATTACTTTCAATACTATTTCATTTTCTCAGTATCTGTTGTTGCTGTCCTATTTTGGCTATGTTCTCAACTGTATTAGAGCAACAGGCTGAGACTGGTCTCCCTAGATCTTGTAGTCATCTGAAACCTACCAGTCAATCCATCCTTCACCCGGTCACCAAAACCACTAGCAATTCCCAGTCTGACCATACCCATCTGTTGTTGAAATCCTTTAATTTTTCTGATTTAAGTCAAAACTTCTTAACATGATTTCTGAGTTTTTCATGATCAAGAGCCAGTTTTACATGATAAGTGCCTTACTGAATTATTTTCAGTGCATTAAAGTACCATTTTCATTATGTCCTAACTTACCTCTTTGCCTTTTGAGAAAACTGTCTTCTTTCCTGGAAATATTTTTCCATCACATTCATCAACTTTTCCTCAGTTTACAAGATTCACCCATAAGATTAAGTTTTCCTACCCTGAGACTGCCTTTTCTGACACCCAGAACACTCAATCTGCAACATTTCATATGTGATTTAATGCAACCTTGGGACCAAGTTCCTAATCTCTGAGAAATTGCCCTGTTTGCATTTTCTTATTTATTCACTCGTTTCTTCTAGCAGAGTCTTCAACATAGAGTGAACACTCAATACCGTTTTTGAGAGAAAAGAAGAACTAGAAAAAGGGAAGGAAGAAGGGAGGCAGAAAGTGAGAAAAGGAAGTAGTGGGATAAAAGAATGGCTAAAGCAAGAAGAAAAGTAAGAAAGTAATCCTTTTAACAAATAAGAAATACTTAGCTGAGTTATCAATCTATATTTCATTTGCAAGAATTAATTTAACCGTAATAAAAATAATACCACATTTAATGAAATAAACATATTTTCATTTTCCTCAACATGATATGCTAGGAATGACCACCAATGACATTTTTCAATATGAAAATTACCAGCAGGTTCTGACTTTTTTTTTAGATTGTTCTTAAAATATGTAAAAACATGATGTGTTAGGTCAATACATTGGAAGGAAAAAAAAAAATATTCCAAGTGATAAAGTTGCAATTTTAAGAGAAAAACAGAAAACAATCTATTAGATATCTTTTCCTTAGTAACATTACAACTTTTTAACATTTTAAAACGTTGTTATTTTAAATGTTATAATCAGGTATTTAACTGAACAGAGCTGCCAAAATATTAAAATATGTAATATATTTGCTCATTTGTTCAATACTTCTACTAATTCAAGGAGATTCATATTCAGGTTAGTAATTTACTCAACTGCATGATTCATTATAACAGAACACGATTTAATTTGAAAGTCTCAGAGATAAAGTGATGCTAGTCTATATGAACATGCAAGTTAAATTATCTTGCTAATATGAAATTTAGAAGACATTAGACTGAAAACATAAGACACAAAGTATGGAAAATGATGGAAAATGACAATCAGAAAATACTAAAATAGGTTGCAATTTATAAAATAAGGAAGAAAAATTCCAGCAATATCCTTATTTCAATTTGTTTCTGATGCAGGTCCTAGCTCAGTGATTTGAGGTGACTAATTCTTTATTCACATAATAAATATTGAATCTGTATAAACGTAAAAAATATTTGAAATCAGTGCTTAGTAATTCTTTGTGACCAAATTATGAATTCAATTTAGAAAGGAAAACACTATACAAATCTCTCACAAAATAACATGTTTGCTAAACTGTCATTTAAAAATCATCATGGGAAGGCACCTGGGTGGCTCAGTTGGTCACGTGTCTGACTTCTGCTCTTGGGGTCTTGAGATCTAGCCCTTCTCATGGCATCAGGTTCCCTGCTCAGCAGGGAGTCTGCTCTCCCACTGCCCCTCTCCCAGTTCTGTGCATGTGCTAGCTCTCTCTCCCTTTCAAATAAACAAATAAAATCTTTACCAACAAATTAAAAAATAAAAATCATCATGGGTACTGTGAAAATATTAATATAAATTTCAGAAAACAGAGATAATTGTGAAATTTTTTTATTCAACTGTAAGTGAAATCAGACTGACTAAATAATGTTCTTAGAAAAAAATGGGAGGAATTTCAAAGAATCATTCTTCTCCCTCCCCTCCACCTATCATTCTACTCATTGTATGAAAGTTTGCTTTCTGTCCCTCATTTGTACCCCTGTCCCCCAACGCCTTTTCCTCTGTTGTCTGTGTTTCTGGTTGTCCTTCTTTTTTTATGCAGACCACATTCTTCAACTTGACAGGGGGCCAGGACTACCAAAAGCCTTTAGCATCTCACATCTCTCTACCAGAAAAGAAGTGCAGGTCACTGTCCTGGGGAATCTTGCTAATTTACACTATTTAAGACAGAAATCCCAGTACCTGGGCTAAGCAACTGTGAATGGAGGCAAGAATGACTGCCTTAGACTAGATCAAGTACTTACCTCCAAAAGCAAAACTTCTAAGAAGGTAAAAGCTTCCGTTTGAATGACATGTTTAGGATAATTTTCCAGATACAGGGGCTGCTGTTTTTGTCAGAAAAGCTATCGATGACATTTCACAAGGCATGCTGAGTTATATAGGAACTGAAAGAGGCAAAGATAAACCTATGATATTTTTCTGAAAAATATTTTCTAAAGGAGCACAATAATGTCAATATATCAAGGGAAGAACCAAGGCTATTTCTCTGTGAAGTGATCTAAAATTAACTAGAATTAGTCAATACATCCATTTAAAGCTTTTTATAAAAGCTACTTCCTTCTTGTTTTCTTTCTGCTCTCCAAATTCCTTTGGCCTGATGACAAATTATTATACTTTGGCAAATTTACTTTCTGACATTCACAGGGGTGTTGCACACAATCAAACAGCAGAAAGGTATGTCTATCCCTGTCCCAGGTTAGAGTGAAAGCAAATAAAAAGGCTTGCCAGGACATAATGCCTCACAAACCCATTTCTGGTTTGGGATTTTGCCCAAAGTAGAGGAATGGATATTTGGGCTGCTGTTTTGCCCACTTCCATCTCAAAAAAGTTTGTTTACTTTTTATGACTCAAAATAATATTAACAGTCTCACAGTGCCTTAATTTTAAATTACAAAGTTATTACCTTTTTCATTTCCATTTAGTATTATTCATATTTAAAACAATTTGAGGTTTTATAAATTTTCCAGCTATTATGATTACATTTTCTCATCAATTTTTTTCTTAATCATTACAGTGGATGTATTAACTAGTTATTTTTATTCTCATTTTGAAGTAAGAAAATAAAGAAGCAGGGTTAAAGATAAAGTCCCCAAGTTCAGAAAACTCCTAGCTATGACTGACAGTGTCAGTGTCACTCATGTTCTTTATACTTCAACAACTATAGCATTCAAATAGTTCTCAAACACATCATTATTGTCCCCTACCACTGTTCTTATTAATCAGTGTTTAGTATCTTTAAGTGTGTAATCTATCTCAGGTGTCTCCTTAGTTCAGTCTGTTCTTCAGATCCCTGCCGTAGCAGAGTTCTTCCACATCACTGTAAATGGGGCCCATTCTCAAAAACCATCAGGCTCCAATGAGATAATTTACATACCATTTTCTTATATGTTCCTAATGAGAAGCAGATATCCAATATAGCCATCAATAGATTGAACACTGGTTCTTAATTGCAGTCATAATCAAATCCAAATAACTTCCAATTCTACTCTATATTTAACTAAGTGAGCACTTATTTAAGGCCCTCTTTGAGTCTCTACATCTTTGTGCTACCTGCTCTGTGCCAGAAGTCATTATTAGCTCTTTTAAGCTGCTATAGAACTTTCTAGACTTGCCACATGCTGTCTAAGATTTTCATATTAATGCTTTATGTGGCTGTTTGGACATATACTTGAGACTTGAGGTTTGGGAGTGAATAAAACTTTTTGCGTACTGAAAAGCATCTACCAATGACCTTAGATATAGATGTTCTTATAAAAACCTTACTTTTTTCTTAATTGTTCATGACCTTATTTAATTAATCATAAGTAATTTCATAATGGAATTAAAATATACTCAAGTAATAATTTTTGGTTTTTAGCTAAGATTTTACCATGAACCTGCTTAAAAAGTTTTTTTTTTCTTTTTCTTTAAGAAATAAAAGAGAATTCAACTGGGACAAGAAGAGGGCTATGATGGTATAGAGGATATCTATACTAGATATAAATAAAGAGTAGTACAGATGCTTCCTTCATTCTTATAAGGGGAGAGAGAAAATGGCAGGAATTCATATACTGAGATAAATATGTTCTGGCTGCTATCCTCCATGACAAAATCCTAGAGAGATGCTGCATAATTTAGATAGCAAGGCAAGAGATTGTGCCAGGATCCACTTTTGGAATTTTGGAGGTGACTGCTAATTAGGCATTTTCCAACAAAGCTGTGGGAACTGGGGAGACAGTCTAAAACAAACTAAAAATGCATCATGACATGGCAGGCTGAGAGAGGACGAGAGTAGTACTCCAAAGGTACTTACAAATTTCATTCATCAGGAAAATCCTCCAATTTTCAGTATGTCTCAAGGCTGAATTGAGACCACAGGTTTGTCATGCAAGGAGAGAGATGACCCTGATCTTGAAGGGTGATTATGGATGGACTTCCTAAGCCAGACTCCAGATGGGAGATAGGGCTAATACTCAGAAACAGTCTGCTGAGTCTATGTGATTAAATCTGGGTTTAGCAGGGAGAAAGCACTGGGCACTCATCCAACAAGAGAATGGGAAATGTCATCAGTGGTCATCCTGACAGATAAAAATACCAGAAATCTAGAGACCACTCAAGCCAAAAGATTTGCAGATGAGTCCAGCTCAAGGACAGAGAAAAATCTCCGTATAATGTCAAGGAGTCTCCTCCTCCATCCAAGTTTTATGGAAACTTTCACGTTCAAACCCCTTCTGGGACAGAGAGAGAGAGAGATGGAGGCAGTTATAAAGAGACTGGTTAAAACAGAGTAAAACTCTCAAATAATAATAGATCAAGGTACCATAACTGGAAAGTTTAAGAATGCCTTTATTTTTGTGCCAGTACCATACTGTTTTGATCATTATAACTTCGTAGTATACCTTGAAATATGGAATTGTGATAGTTCTGGTTTTACTATTCTTTCTTAACATCGTTTTGGCTATAAGGAGTCTTTTTAGGTTCTATACAAATTTTAGTATGATTTCTACTAATGCTATGACAAATGCTTTTGGTATTTTGATAGGGAGTTCACCGAATCTGTAGATTACTTTGGGTAATATGGACATCTTAACAATATTAGTTCTTTGAATCCATGATCATAATTTTTTTTGTCGTCTTCAGTTTTTTTAGTCAATATTTTATAGTTTTGAGAATACAGGACTTTCACCTTCTTGGTCAAGCATATTTTTTTGGTGATGAAATTGTAAATAAATGTATTTTCTTAATTCCTCTTTCTGCTGCTTTGCTATTAGTGCATAGAAACACAGCTTATTTCTGGGTATTAATTTTGTATCCTGTAAATTTCCTGAATTTACTTATTACTTCTACTAGTTTTTTTTTTTGAATGAATAAATCATGAGATTAAAAGGCACAGCATAGAGAATATACTCAGTGATATATTAATAGAGTTATATGGTAACAGATGGTAGCTACACTCAGGGTGAGCTTATTTTTTTATTAAGATATCTAATAAAGCTTTCAAAAACTCTTCCTTTATTTTTTAGTCTAGAACATTATTTATAAAATGACAAAAAAGTTCAAAAGGTGCACCTGGGTGGATCCATTGGCTAATCATCTGACTCTTACTCATTGGCTCAGGAGCATGAGTTCAAGCCCCAAGGTGGGCTCCACTCAGCACATGGAGCCTACTAAAAAAAAAAAAAAAAAAAAAAAAAAATCAAAGGTTCCATTGGAAGCATATAGTAATTGGTGATAACCATGTTTCCTGGTATACTGAGGGTTAATAAATTATTCCAGAGGATATCACTTAATAATTCACATATTTTACCATCCAGAACTTGGTGACATCATCAGATATGAAGGCTGTCACAAACTATAGTATTTATTTTGAATGACCACATGTTTCATTAAAATACTTACAGGTTTTTATTTCTAAAGCAACATAGGAGAGTAGACATTGGAGTAGACATAACCACTATCTGCCAAAGTGTCTGTTCACATTTTTTCCATCAAATTTTGAATTAGAATCTTTGACAAAAATGCTTCATTATCACCATTAGAGCCTAGAGGAATGCTAATAGAATTCTATGAATCACATATATAATTTTTAAAAGTTTATAGTCGGGAGCCTGGGTGGCTCAGTGGGTTAAAGCCTCTGCTTTCGGCTCAGGTCATGATCTCAGGGTCCTGGGATCGAGGCCCGCATCAGGCTCTCTGCTTGGCAGGGAGCCTGCTTCCTCCTCTCTGTCTGCCTGTCTCTCTGCCTACTTGTGACCTGTCAAATAAATAAATAAAATCTTAAAAAAAAAAAGTTTGTAGTCACATTAAAAATATAAAAAGAAATAAGTGAAAATAATTTAATAATATATTTCAGTTAACCCAATGCATTCCAAATATTATCATTTCAACATTAAATAAATATAAATTATGATATATTCTACATCCTTTTTTCATACTAATATTTCAAAATATGGTATGTAATTTATGTTTATAGCCCATCTTAATTTGAGCACATTTCAGGTGTTCAAGAGTCACATGTGACTATTAATAACTACATGTTGGATAGTAAATCTCTAGACAATTATTTGTCTCCTTGCGTTTATCTTCCAATAATTGCAAAACATCTAACTTTACAACATCTCTTCTCTTTGTCATTATAAGTATAAAATGCAAATCTGAAGTCTCAACCGTGTTCAGTAAAAGCTAACAGCAGACTATCAACTTTCTTTATACCTTCTTGAAATAATGATGCAATACCCAGGACAACTGAATAAGAACACTGAAGGATGGTGACACTATTATAACATCTTTTCATATATCATCTTTTTTTTGTATGGTTTGGAATAACTGATGAGTGATGAAATAATTCCTAAGATGATGATAGCAAAAACTTTTTAAGACATAGCAAAAATGAGTTAAGAACCCGTAATGTATCTAAGATTGATAAGAGGATCTAGTGGACACAGACAAGTAATTGCCAGATACAATAATTTTTATTCTAATAGAAAAGAAAATGATGTTTTTTTCCTCCGATCTTTGGAAGACCTCAAAGAAATAATAATATGTTAATCACTATGAATAGTTAGAAATGCTCAAAAATAGAAACAACTCAAACTAAGTATAATGCGCACTGATAGTCAATTAAAGACTGAAGATACATGTTGCAAACCACTTCCCATTTTGTCTTTGTGCCTTGCTCCACTGAGCTGCCTACAATGTGATATAATTTTAGAAACTACTATAGTCATCTTGACTCATAAGCACAAAGTTCACACACTCAGAAATATTAGAATGGTGAGATGAAAGAATCCGGTTACCAAACCAGAAACTACCTCCTGATTTATTATTATTATTATTTTTAACATTTTGTTGGTGCCCTCAGCATGGTCCTCTTACAGAATGGTATAAAAGAGACTTTCACATAAGGCAGTGATAAAATCAATGCTAAATTACACATTAAAGGGAAAAAAAAAAACTGTCTTATTTATTTAAAACATCTTCACCTAACATCAATTGTCTTCTCTTTTACTCTCTACTTGTTTACTGAATGACTGGATGATTCAGATGTCAATCTGGTCTTCTTTCATTTTTAAGAGTGCATTGATGTTGAAATGATGAGAACTGGTGAATAATAATTATCACGTAAAGTAAAATTTATTGTAAAAGTACTGACAGATCTTCGAACAGATGAAAATTCTATTCGTATGTTTATTACCATCTCAAAATAGTGCTGGTTCATTCAAAGAGGACTATAGTTGTTACAATATGACTTTTAGTGTTTTCTATGCTTTCTTACGTCTGGGCACTGTATTATCTATATTTGTTTCATGGTCAAATATGAATAAAACATCAGGAACTAAGTTATATGTCCAGGTAATATAAAATTGCCTTGACCTCTTTGTATATATCATCAAATCTCGCAGGAAAACACATTTTCTTTATTTCCAAACTACAGGATAGTTTCTTTTGAAATGAATAAGTCAAAAAATAAATCATATGCATTTTAAAATATGGATATAGTAAACTACAAAGAAAAAAGAGAGCATGTAGGCCAGGTTAATGATCCTTTGCTTATCACAACCGGACCAAAATCTACAAATGGTAAAACATTTTAGGTTATTTTCTCTGCACAAATTTCAAGCATATGAAAGCCTGTACAGAAATGCTATTTTATACTACTGTTTTCTAAACACTCAGCCTAATTTTCCTTTTGGTATTAGCACATCTGAAGGGATATATAAACACCAGATTTAGGATCACAGGAGCTTCAAGGAAGAGAATTAGAATGACTAAATCTGAAAAAAAAAATGTTTTTTTGCATGAAATAAAAAATGAAATGAGCTTTTCTTAAGAAAGGAAAAAAAGGGAAAAAATAACCAAAAGCATCTTGCATCTTTCTTCAAAAGCATTTTTGTCTTAGTAACTTTTATTTATTTTATTTTTTATTTTGTTATTTTTTAAAGATTTTATTTATTTATTTGACAGAGAGAAACACAGAGAGAGAGGGAACAAAGCAGGGGGCGGTGAGAGAGGGAGAAGCAGGCTTCCCGCCGAGCAGGGAGCCCCATGCAGGATTGGATCCCAGGACTGCAGGATCATGACCTGAGAAGGCAAATGCTTGAGGACTGAGCCACCCAGGCACTCCTGTCTTAGTAGCTTTCAGCATGACACAGGTGAAAGCTGAAATTTGCAAATAAATTAAGATTTGAGTTTTCATGTCTGGATTATTCATATCTATTACCTGAAAAACACTTGTAGCCTATATTGTCCTTTTACTTTAAAAATAAACCTATTTGTGAGCAGACTCTACAGTTGGAATTAATTTATTAAAAATTAAAGGCATGGCAACAAACAGAGAAGACAATAACTGCATTCTGAGTTCTACTCTGACCTTTATCTTTCAAAACAGTAACTCTCCAAAATTGCTGAAAGGTTAACTAATCTCTTAAAAGGTCACCTGTCTTTAAACTAGCTCCAGTGTATAAATGCTTTTCTGCTATCCTGGAGCAATTCATCAATAACTCATTAAACTGGTACTGTTTCTTTCTTAAAGTTTTTACTTTCGTAAAAGGCTATTTCCTTTTGGTCAATATAACATTTAACATATGTCATAATTTATGAAAATGATTATATAAGGCTAGTATAGTGCCATTCGGTTCATTATTATTATTTATTGAGAATGTAGTATATGCCAGGTCAGGTCTAGTTGTTAGGAAGCGACAGCAAGAAAAAGTCATAGAACAGAAGAAATGTTTGCTGTAATATGTGTTTATGTATCATGTGTATGATGTATAAAAGCATATGATATTTAAGCCAATATGTTTCAAGAAAAGATACTTATTTTACTATTATTGAATAGATTCAAACATTTCAAAAGTATTTTTTCTAACTCATTTGAGAGCCTGAAGTGTTTTTTTTCTTAATATCCTTAATGTTAAATATAAAGTAATGCAAAACTTCTTCCTCTGAGGTCAGCTGGATATTTCAATCTAATCAAAAGTCACTAAAATTTAATGGGTTGTATAAGGTAATTATGGTAGATGAAAAGGGGCTCCTAACTGTGGACAAGGAGAGAATTCTAGAGTAATAACACAGAACTTGCTCCTACTTTCTGCAAGTTGATCCAGAAGCTTTTTTTTTTCTTTTTTGTTATTGTTATTCTGAAAGGAATAAGAAACACTTTTTGTATAATTTTTGTTTATTATTTAAAAGTGAATCTCATGAAAGTCCATGAACATGTATTAGAGTTAACAATTACCCACTCATTAATTAAGGCCTGGCATGCAATTCTACACAGAACGGCAAGGGTATGCTTATGAAGAAAGGTCTCTTTTTTCCAAAGGAATAGCATTTTGTCCACCCTTTAGATGAATATAGTTAATAATAAAAGTGCAAATGCAGTTTATAAGTCTATTTTAATTGAAAATGTCCTTGTTTTTGGCATTTATTAAATTCATATTTTTTTCAAACTGTTTTCAAACAGTTTCAGTTTTTCAAATTGAAAAAGCAGTTTTTTCAAATATATGGATTTGCTATATATTACCTAGTTTCTCCCCAGCATAAAAAATTATAAAACAGAAAATGCAATAAGTATCATAGTGTATCACATATAGTGCTATTTATGAATTCTAAATTAGTATTTTTCTTTTTTTTAAGATTTTATTGATTTATTTGACAGAGAGAAACACAACTAGAGAGGGAACACAAGCAGGGGGAGTGATAGAGGGAGAAGCAGACTTCCTGCCAAACAGGGAGCCCTACATGGGGTTTGATCCCTGGACTTTGAGACTCTGGCATCTATAGGGGACACACCCTACAGTGACAAAACCTTCCTCATGGCAATCACTTCCCTATCCGCAGTATCTCCAAAGTGGCAGCCCGGGATTGATCTATCTGACTTCTGCAGAGGAGATCCGATGGTGGCCGCTGCATATTTCTATGAGACTTCCGTCCTCATGCGCACTGCAGGGACTGGTGACCTTTATAGTGATTGGGCCTTATCCTCTCCCCCTCCCTTTTCCCGCCTCCCCGCTCGCCCAATATATTCTGTGGCACCGCCTAATAAACGAGATCCTGCTTCGACAGACCTCCCGCCTCGGGTGTGTTTTTGGCCCCCGACACTCATCATCCTGCTCGACCTCACCTTTTTCCCCTGGCTGGACCAGGGGAGAAACCCCAAACCTCATAGCCCAGGAAGCAGCTACAGGTATCATGACCAGAGCTGAAGGCAGCCACGTAAGGAAGAGGGCTGGAGCAAGAGGGAGAAGTAGGCTCCCTGCTGAGCAGAGAGCCCAATGCCAACAGATCCCAGAACCCTGAGATCATGAACTGAGCCAAAGGTAGATGTTTAACCGACTGAGCCACCCATGTACCCCCAAATTATTATTTTTCTTGATTTAATATTAATTTTAAGAGTCATATGAAGAAATCAAATATTTTCCTTCATATTATAATTCAAAAGTTATTGTTGTATAAATCATGATATCTAGCATATACAAGGCCATGTCTGGTCTATTATGTATGATTTGGAGGACCAATATTTAGGAGAGATGTGGATAAATTAAATTTATTCAGAAGAGGCTGGCCTGATTTTTAAAAAATATTTAAAATTCATATTCTATGATTAATTTGAAGAACAAAGAAATCGAATCCTGTGTCAGAAACTTTAAGTATAAAGGATTAAAAAGTATCAACAAATAGTTGAAGAATCTTTTGTTAGAAGAAAATATCCACTGTAGTTCCAAAAGCCACTAGAGTTAATGAGTGGAAGTCATAAATGGGTAGAATTTGACTCCAAATATAAATTTTAATAGCATAACTAATAAAGAAAAATTGACTTTCTCCTAAATTATGTCTCACTCAAAATAAACAGAGCCAGAATAAGTATTCTAATAGTAATAAAGAAGACTTTGAGTTGTTATAAGTTAGGGAAATGAATGCATATAGGCTTAATAATCTTAAAAAAAGATGTATTATTTCTATTTTTGTTTTAGGTAGGTTATTGAAATTCAAATAAAATGTTTCATCTTGATCAGTAATGGAATGATTTATATATATTTTAGAAAGAATGTCAATTAAGTATTGAATGTGTTAACCTTTTGACTTCATTCATAGTTATTTTTAAGAGTCAATTTTGTTTAAGGGAATAATGCCTGAAATGTAATAAGTCTATTTAATATAGTATTGCTGACAGGAAGTGATATTCATTGTAACTTAAAGAAAATGTTAAACTAATAAATGATACTTTTCCAGTAATATGTAACAAATTGTTAAAATATATTAATATTAAGGAGCATGTAATACTAATAGTGTGTTAGTATTTTATCATAGTATGATATGAAGAGACCAAAAGGACCTAAAGGTAATTTCTAGGTACAACTTTTCTTACTGATGAAAAATCTAAGTCAGGAATAAGTTATTTATTCTAGGACACAATTGACAATTTGTTCCAAATCAATGATATATTCACTGCATTATCACCAACCTCTTCACATGATCTCACATACTGATACTCTGTATTGCTCCACTCGGAGATTTTTTTTTAGGACCACAAGTTTCCAACATTATCAAATTAGCCTTCCTCCAAAAAAGTGTTATCAAAATGCAAGAGGTTTGGAGGAAACAACATGTAAGAGGCAATTTAGGAAATTAGGGATCCTTTTGTTGAAATCAGCAACAGTATCTCAGGTAATGAAATGTTGGAATTTGAGAGCTAGGGCAATTCTTTTCTTCTTTAAATCCAACACAGTCAAAACCTATTGAAACCAGCTTTCCACAACCTTAACTATTTTAACCTTTGACATACCCAACATTATCCTACATTAGTGTTGTGGTCTCTCAACTAACTATTCCTCCTCATGGTAATCTTCCAGACAACCAAATACCATAACTTATATATGGTACAAGCTGTTTTAAAATTATGTGATTCTATATGCTAATGATTCTCAACGAATGATCCAGCAATTCTCAAGGTCTCTGAGACATTTTTAATGGGGTCCACAATGTCAAAGCTTTTTTCATTAAAAACATAATTTGAGGAAGTTTACTGACACTGATTCAGATTCTACATTACCACTAACCTTTAGAAATAACCATTTGTCAAGTCTTAGTGTGGTGTCAAAGAAAAATACCCATAATTATCCAAAAAGACTACTGAAATGCCCCTTCACTTTCAACTACATATCTATGCCTTATACAGACATTTACTTCATATTCTTTAGTTATAAAAATATACAGTAAGAGATTGAATGTGGAAGGAGTGGTTAAAAATCCAACTTTCTTCTAATAGGTTGACACTAAAGAGATTTACAAAGTTGTAAAAAAAGTCTCCTTAAATAAATTCTTAAAATGAAATATTTCATATAAATTGAGACAGCATTAGTACTTACCTAGCAAATAAAAAACCTCTGAATAACTAAGAAAATGTAAGTTTCTGGCATTACTTGCATTATCATAGCTATTCACCATGACGGGCTCCCCTATGAAGAATGTAGGTATTCATTTATACATTCATTCATTTCACTGATTTTGACAAATATTTATTGAGTCCCTACCATGCCCTATCAGTCCACTAAGTCACGGGTATTCACATGGAAGGACAATGTCTCTGCCTTGTAGTCCACCATTGGAATCTAGTCATATTCCAGAATTACAATCAATACTTTGCATTCAAGAGGATGGCAATTAAAGTCATTATGGAAACATGAGATGGAATGTTCTAGAGACTTCCTGGAAGTTAGGAAATGTTCTATAATTTGCATGAAACTAGTAACAGAGAGTTAGAGAAAGTAGTACAGGCAAGGGGAGCAGCATATCATCTAATTGGCACATTATTGAAAATACTGTGGCAATATTTTTAACAATAAACTGAAAAGGTTAGCAGTAAAGGGAAGAGAAGTAGGTATGAAATTAGGGACAGAGAAAAGGATAAAGAATCTATTTGAGTAATCTAAGGTAACTCTCTGAACTAAGGCAAGGACACTTTGGGTAAAAAATGGCTTCAAGATCACAGACTTCAACATTTTGGGGAAGCTAATACCGTGACCTGAAAGTGCTAAGGAAAAACTGGGAGGGAGGCCTTAGAACATCCATGTGGGGATGTCTAGAAAGACAGGTAGATATGGAGAAATAGTGAAATTGAATCCATAATGAATAGTAATATCAACGGTCATTTAAGACATGAGTCTTAAACCCAGCAAGAGTAAAGAGAGACTGATGCTAGAGGCAGAATTCAAGAAAAGGAATATATAAATAAAGAGAAAAGGGTATGTAAATGAAACTGAGTCAATATAGACAGAGATACACATATAGAAGTAATAGAATACAATACAATGAAAACCAAGAGCAGTGTGTTGTGAGGAGTGGAGAATTATTGGTGCCAGAGCACACATGATTGAAAAGCATTACATACATTCTGATACAATGATGCAAGATGAAGGAACTGAATATAGCAGTTCTTCTGCAATCATGAGCAATGGTCATAATCTTCATAGGATAATATGTAGAATTTTGAGCAATGTACTTCAAGAGAAAGTTCCTGGAGGAAAATTTGAAAGATAGTTAAAAATACTACAATATTTGGCACAGCAAAGGGAGATTAAAGAAAACAGAAGTCTTCAGTCTATAGAAAATATGATTTTAATGTAGTTCTTCAAGTAGTCCTTACGTGAAGTTCTCTTACATGGAATCTTCTCTGGAACATATTTGTGGAAATTAAGATGTTAATATCCCAGAATGTTATTTCACTGGGAAATACTGTATTCTAACTTGGAAAATAGAACAGGTTTGTGATTAATGAAGTAAATTATGTGTTTGAATTTGTTTGGAATAGGAAGAGGTAGGGAGGAGTTATAAAGATACATAGTATGGTACCTAACGGAATGCCAATGTTTAACTGAGAAAAATAATATCTTACTGAAGTGGTTTTATTTTCAGAAAAATAAATATACATTATTTTTTATAGACTAACTGAATATAACAATTTATGGAGATGAAACATATTTTGCTTCTAGTTATAAGAGATTACATACTATGTCATTTTTTAAATATTTTCTCAACATATCAATTTTTGATGCACTTTCATGTTTCTAGAATGAGTATGGTAAGCATAGTAAAATTTGCTTTCATCTTCAATTCTTAGTGAACCTGGAAAGCATTGTAAAGTGTTAGAATCATTATTTAATCTTTGCTAGGTACTGCAATTTGCATGCTCTGAAAGCATATGAAGATGGAAATTATAGTCCAGTAACAAAAAGAAGTTTAAACCTGCTAAATTACTTTTTTAATCCAAGAAAATAACATAGATCTAAATTATTCTGATAATTCCAAGTTTGAGTGTATAATTTTTTTGTGATTGCTTTAATAAGAATATGACAAGAAATAATCTGCTTAACTGTATATAAAAAATGGTTTAGGACTTAAGTGGTAGAATAGTATATTTTAGGAAGATATGATTGACCTTTCATGACTAATGGTTTATGATTTATCATATTACCTCCCTTCCATAAAAATGGACTGCAAGAGACTGACAGACACTTAAAAGGAATCGAGGGTCTTTTTCCTGGCCAAATTTATGATGGACTTTACTATGCTTCCAAGAAAGAAAAGGATATCTTCAAGGATGGTCATCTTAGGCATAAATTTAGCCCTTATTGATTATATCGTCCTCCAGTTGAAGTAACTAATCCTTCAGCTGATGGCAAATGGAAGCAAAATGGTCTGATTATTTCACTTTGAATTTTAAAAGGCACACAGTCAAGTTTAAACTTAGCCAGCTAAAAATAAAATAATGGAAAAAGGTGTTGTCAGCTAACTGAACAAAAATAGAAATGTTTTCATTACTTCAAAAATAATGAAAATATATTTTAGTAAAGAAGAAATCAACACTCTACTTCCCAGCATTATTTTGGAAACAGATCATAGGATGATAATGTAAGAAGACCAGAGGGGAAACACAAGAAACAAAAATTAGACTTTCAAAATAATTCAATATAAGGTACATGGGAACCTGGAAAATAATTCCATGCTTTAGAAAGAAAAATCATTATTAGTTGCATTAAAATTTACCAAAGACACTTTCTATTAGGACTCACATGGAAAAAATTAAAGAAACTGTGTGTGTGTGTGTGTGCGTGTCTGTGTACTCTGTCTGTGGATATACATGTGTCTGTGTGTGTGTAATATATATACTTTAAGCATATTTTGTTCTTAATTAAGTGAAACAAAATGCAAATGTTTCACTTGTTTTATAGAATTTATTAAAAATCACAAAAACCGGGGCGCCTGGGTGGCTCAGTTGGTTAAGCGACTGCCTTCGGCTCAGGGCATGATCCCGGAGAGCTGGGATCGAGTCCCACATCAGGCTCCCTGCTCAGCGGGAAGCCTGCTTTTCCCTCTTAATCCCCCTGCTTGTGTTCCCTCTCTGGCTGTGTTTCTCTCTGTCAAATAAATAAAATCTTTAAAAAAAAATCACAAAAACCTTTCTTAATGTTGTAATACATAGTATCGTGCTGAGTTTAATCAACTGTAGCATATTATAAACTTTTCCTCAAATAGCTCTCTATTATGACTATAAGGAAAATTATGGCTAATATTTTCCTCATTGGAACTTATGCTTTATATTTTAAAAGAATTCAAAAGAACAATAACAAAGAAAAATACGTACGACTTGATGTAAGGTGTAACACTAGTTGAAATTTAGAGTACTGCTTTTGAAAAAAATAGGGTCAATCACTTCTTTTCAGTTCATATGATAAAAATTGCACACCACTTAAATTAGGGCTAATGCCTCACATATTCAATGTAACATTTTTTTAAATAGACCATTTACCCAAATTTCAGTGCCCACTGTTAAAAATAAGAGTCTGTAATTTCTTAATCAAATACTATTGAACAAAGTTATTTGTGAATTTTTCACAGCTGTGAAATATCAAATATGATCAGAACTCCACAGTTAAAAATAAATAGAAAATTTATGAAATTATTTTGATACTTGAGACCAACATGCCAATATGTATATTTTCTTCGTACGACTTATTTTGCCAAAACAACACATGTAGAGAGGAATTATGGAATTGATGCAATTGACAATTAAAATTAGACCTTTATAGTTTCAAATGACTTGATTAATTCTAGACAAATCTATGCTGAAAATGAAGACTATCAGTCATGAGATTATTTTGACCTATTAACGTATGTTCCTGTGAATACAGTTTAAGTTATTTATAAACAAGGAAATCACAGAGCTCTTTCATATATTTATATAAAGTGTTGTCCTTAATTCACTCATTAAAGAAAAAAGAAAAGAAACTAAGCCTAAGACTATGCAAGGTACTTAGAATAACGAAACGCATAAAAAGTAACTCCTCAACTTAAATAATGGAGGACCCTGTACCTTTGATTCCATCATCCACCACACCCCGTCATTCTCACTCCAAGCAAGTCATGATAGCCAACCTTTATTCTTCAGATGCACCAAAGACTTTCCCACCTCAGGTGCCTGTGCTGGAGGTTCTCTCTGCCTGAGATGTTTGACATGACTAGCTATTTCTCAACCTAATTTCCTTGGCATTCACTAAATAGTTGCTAACTCAATGTGCTTATCTCTGTCTTTTTGCTTAAAATTTTGCATGGAGACAAAGATGATGTTCATTCCAAACCAAATATGTAGTACATATACATATTTTCCAGTTGTCTCAATCCAATGTAAGCAAAAATCTGTTAGGCACTTCTCTGGGAAATATGTCCTTTCTGTAAAAACATACAATGGATATAACTATTCTTCAGTTATTTTTGCTTTGAACAGAGATGGGATGGTGGAAATGTAGCAGCTAATGGGTAACCGTGAGGCAACAAGCATGAGGGAGAAAGTCAGCAAGCTAAGACTAAATAAGTCAGTGGTTTCGTCATCCCCATAGCTAAGCCACCATAGCAACGGCCTTATGAGGAAAAACACTATGCATTTTTTATGCTACTGTAGGTAAATACCATTCTTGACTTGTACAAAGCCTCGGTTCAAATTCTCTGCTTAAACACAGAGTATATTTTCTAAAATTTCTTCCCCAACTAGTTATGTTCAAGTTCCTAAAACTTTTTATTTATTTTCAAGCATGTATTATAACATGGGCTTTTCTCATGTATTTATTTGTTCACTTGTTTATTGTCTGTCTCCAACTCTGGATGGAATGCAGTCTCCCTGAGAGCAGGGACTTTGTCTTTCTGTATATCCTTTTTACTCAGCACTTGAACTTATCAGAGAGACAACACAGAGCAAGTGGAAACTGCCTGAATCTAAGAGATAAAGGAGAAATTGTCCATGTACACAGAGAGGACAAATATTCTAGGCAAGAAACATTGATATGGGAAAAGACAAGGAAACATGAAGAAAGCCATCTGTTCTTCCCAAGTAGAAAATGTATGACCAGAAATAGTAAAGATGAGATTGAAAAAAGTGTTGTCACTTTGATAGGAGTTTATATTTCACGTGCCATAACATGGGGAATCTCTGATTGAATTTAATAAAGCAAGTAATGTGAGAATTATGAGTTTTTGGAAGAAAAGTGTATTAGAAGAAAAAAAAAGATCAGGGTTGGCTCTAGTAAAAAAAAATACCACAGGGAGTTATGCAAAAAGCTTCAGTCAGGTTAAATATATTGGGTTGGAAGAGAACAAGTATATCAAGGAGATTTGGAGCTAGAACTTATGCTGTAGTGAAAATTATAAGAAAAAAGTTAATTTCATGCCAGTATTTCAGAAGAAGAAACACACCTGTATAACAATAAAATTGGTTTTATCCATCTTGATTATAAGGTGCCTATAGAGCAGTAAGGGACCATTATGTAATGGTAATCAATAGCCAGTAACTAATCCGGGATTGGAACAAAGATAAATTGTCAGGTCTGAAGATGCATACAAGTACTACCTCAAAACGTGGAGGTAGATAGATGACCTCACAGAGAATACAGAGGAAGATGTAAAGTCCAGGAGACACCTTTGAGGAAACCCAATACTGAATGGGAAAAGTGGGGGGGGGGGGAAATGAGATGGAAAAGTTATAGCTAAAAAACAAAACAAAACAAACACAAAAAACTACGAAAATCAGAAAAGAATAATTCTTCAGAACACAATTTAAAGGACAGGTAAGGATCTGGTGAGGAAGTATTTTAAATGCCACCAATATATCAAGTGAGGAAACAAATTCAAAATGCTTGTTGCATTCAGCAATTAAGATAATCTCTACTCTTAGAGCAATATCAAAGTTCCTGTTTCCACTGATAGGTGTACACATGCACAATTTTTTGCTCTAATCTAAAGAAGAGTAACAGGAAAAGAGGAAGGATCTACATTAGTTGGACATCTCTCTACTCTGGCAAACATAAAGGGGCACCAGATACAATTTAATTTGGAAATCATAAAATGTACTGTTTCTGGCACACACATGTTCTGCAGCATGTTGTGTCTGCAGCACAAACATCAACTACACAGCTGTGACTACCTAGTACACAATAAATAGAATCCAGCTTGTCAGTGGATCTCATTCCATCAGGAAAAAAAAATCCATTCTTAATTTACCATTTATGGTTATTTGTAAAATCTGAAGTGACAACTGCTAGTAAATGTCACTGAGTTGGAAGCAGTACAATGCATTAATTCTTTCCATCTGAGAGAAAATATTCCTCTATTAATGAGGGTTATTTATAACTTACATGGTAACAGCTAAATTTGTGCCTCCATGTTACATGGCGATTCATGCACAAATGATGATTAACTTTTTTTCCTTAAATTCTCTTGGCTATTACCTGTTTTTGTGTCAGAGGCAGTTTATTTCCACAACAGACCTCTCCAACATTTCTGAGAAGGGCTTTCCTGTTTTCGTATGTCTATTAAATAACCGTGTTCTTTAGTATATTTAAATTTTTGCTGAAATTAAAGTGTGTATAGTAATCATGGAGTTGCTCACAAATTAAACAAACATGAATAATCAGCACCTGAATTAAGCTATAGAACTATACCAACATCTTGGAATCCTTCCTTATGCTTGTTCATGTATTACTGAACAAACTATAACCATTGCCGTGAATTCTAGCACCATATCTTATTTTGCCTCTTTTTGTACCCTAGATAAACAGAATTTTACAATGTGTACTTTTTGGTGTCATATATTATTAGCTCAACATTCTGTTTGTGAGATTTACTCACATCATTATGTGTAATTATAGATGAATCATTCTCATTGCTATATTTTATTATATACTTATAATTAAATTTATATTTATATTTAATTATGTACTTATAATTAAAATATATTTAGCCATCTATATTTGCTGGCCATTTGAATACTTTTATTCTGTTTTATTTCTCAGAGTAACCTGTTTGTTTTTCCAGGCTTTATATTTTTGTTTGTGTATTTGTATGTCTGAGTGTATGTCTACCACAGATAGAATTTCTAGAAATATTTTCAAACATGCCTTTTAGTGCACTCGTGTAAACTCTTCCTTGGAGTGGTTGGGTCTTAAAATGTCTACGTTCCTTAATAAATGTCACCCATATTTCCATACTGTATGAGAGTCCCCATTGTTCCACATATTGCCTCCAGATTTGTCTTATCTGTTTTCCATTTTAGCCACTTCACTGAATATGTAATATTTCTGATTCTGGTCTTGATTTGCACTTATATGATGACAAGTGCAGTTAGCATCTCATGTATGTTTACTGATTTTGGTTATTTGTATTTTTTATTTTGTTAAGTATCTGTTGAAATCGTTTGCCTATATTTCTACTGAGAGTATGTTTGCACTATTTGTAAGAGTTCTTTATCTTAGATAAAAGCCTTTATTTGAAAATATTTACTGTAAAATCTTCTCACTTCTATGGGTTGCTTTTTCATTGTGTGTCTAGTGTCCTGTGAAGGTAGAAGTTCTTATTTTTAATGAGTCCAAATTATTTTCATTTATCATTAGGTCTGTTTAAGAAAGCTTATCTACTTCAAAGTCACAAAGATAATGCATGATATTTTCTTCTAAAATATGCAATCAATCTACAATCAATTTTTTGTATGATGCAAGGCAAGACTATGTTTGTGTCTCTGTGTGTGTATATATTGTATGAGTATACATATGTGCGTATGTTTATATATATTACTTGTACAACATTAGTGGATAGAATTCTAAATCTGTGCTTTATACAACTCTTAATTATTAACCTTAAACCTTTGAAACTTTCCTACAATTTTAACAAGGAAAAAAATGTTACAGTAAGAGCAGACCTTTCCATCCTGAAACCTAGGACAGAGGGTTAATTACACAGAGGATTACAAACTAAATCTTCATCTTCATTATAAATAAAGGGATACCCACACAGAGAACACAGAGCCCTGGATGAAAGGAATTAGAGACAGGAAGACCAGAAGGCAGAGTAGAGAGCTATATAATAGAGATATGGTTAGTGGGGGTTTTCAAAACAAATCAGGCAGACTATACAATATAAATATTTTAATATGTTTCTCCTATAAAAATCTTTGGGAATTTTCCAATAATGCCCACTAAATAAAGACTATTAATTTGAAAGGATACCAAGTTATTAATCTGCATGTGGCAGCTCTCTTTTTTCTTAAATTTTTATACATATTCAAGTTGACCTTGTATTATATAACCCATCATGTTTCATATTTTCCAAGAACATGTAGTCTGATACAATGTCTGAAAATTTAAAAAAAATATAGCTATGAAATGACAAATATAATATCAATAGCAAATTTGCATAAAATATTTCAGTAATCTCCCTTGTTAAATGCATTTGTTCTTTAATAACTGAGCCACTCAGGTGGCCGTACATGTAATTTCTTCTATAATTCTTTAGATGGCCCAGGATATTTGTATACCAGATAACGAAATATCAAATTTGTACTGTTTAAAGTTTGTTGGTGGTTTAAGTTATCTGTAATATACAAATACATAAAAGAGAAATAGAGTCTCCAAAAATAAATGAATAAACAAATAAATAAATGAATAAAATCTGTCTCTGAACAACCACAGTTAACTATTAAAGGAATCAATTAATTTATCATTATCAGAGGTTTCTTTTGGCATTTTAAGTATGTAGATCAATTACCACTGATGTTTAACTTGCTTTGATGGGAAAATAAAGTCAGCATTTGCTGCCCGTATAATTTAATCAAAACTTCATTAGAGTACTCATATTTTGCTCCATTTCAGTCTTGATTTCAAACTTGGAAGATGGTCTGTCTACTGTGGAGCTCACAGCAAAACTCAAACCAGAGAATATGCTCAAGAAACATTCCACAGCGATTAATAAAATAGGTAATGAGCACACTATTCTTGACTATACAGAGAATAGATTTTTCTCAGTCGCTGTATGTTTACAAACCATAGGGTATGTTAGTTTGTGTATACAGTTTAGAGAACTTTTTGCTTACTAAAGTTTCCTACTCCAAAATAGTGGTGGCTTCTGAGAATGGCAGTTTCCTGACTATGTCAGTGACATTATTGAGACATCTGCTGAACATGTTTGAGGCAATAGTTCTCTTAGGAACTTGGTCTTGTAGCATAACATTAACAAGTGTTCCTAAATTCTCAAAGATCCCTTTTCCTTAACATTCCCTAGGATTATGTGAGGCATTTCATAATCTGTAATAAATTCCTTCCTGCTTAATATACCTAGAGGAGATTTCTTTCTTTCTAATGTACTTTGACCAATAGTGTGTGGTGTAAATATTAAATGTAATGTAAATTCAGTGACTGAGATATAGTTAATATACAACAAATGGTATTGAATATCACAATTAATGAAGAGTGTGCAGATATATTTGAGATATGTGATATAGCTAAATTACTGTAGATAAAATGCACTTTTGAACAAAGTTAAAAGCAAAACAAATTCCTGGGAATTTTAAGGTACCTCTGGCTGTGTCTCACAATTTCTCCTTATTGTCAGTTGCAATTTACTTTAATCTGAGATGTTACCTTATTCTTACCTTTATAGGTGAAAATTCTCATGCCATGCTGCTTCAGTTATTGTTCAGAAGTTTATAAAACTCATTCACGATAGCTTTTAAACAGAGTCCAGAACATAAGATATGCTTGATGATTGAATGAAGAATACAACTTCTCTTTGGATGTCCTCAAAATTTATTCATCTAAGTATTAATTTCTAAGTAAAAAAGATGTTTCTCTGCTCCCTCTGATATGAAGAAAAGGTGAAATCTTCAGACCAGATGAACACAATTCAGTCAGTCCTGGCCAGTTTGTGTCATAGTTTTTTTCATAATTATGGAATACTTGTGCAACCTAGGAATATTTGAATATGAAGTTCTGAACTGTCTTACTCATCAATGTATCATATGGTCTTACCCCAGGACTGGTATGGTGTCTCACTTAAAAATCACCATGCTTGGGGTGCCTGGGTGGCTCAGTTGGTTGAGCGACTGCCCTCGGCTCAGGTCATGATCCCGGAGACCAGAGATCAAGTCCCACTTCGGGTTCCCTGCTCAGCGGGAAGCCTGCTTCTCCCTCTCTCACTCCCCTTGCTTGTGTTTCCTCTCTGGCTGTGTTTCTCTCTGTCAAATAAATTTTAAAAAAAATTTTTTTTAAAATAACCATGCTTGTCACCATCAACATCATAGTAACAAAAAAATCTACCAATTACTGTCACTTTGTATATAGCTTGTCCATAGCAAATGCTTGCAGGAAAGTATTACAAACCCAAATTTATTCATGAAGTCCTGAGGCTCACTGAGATTACCCACTATTACCAACATAAAAAGTGGCAAAACCAAACATTGAACACAGGTTCATCTAAAAAAATTTTAATGGGTGAATAACAGAGTTACTTCAGTATGAAATATCATTTTTTTCCTTTGGCATTTAAGAAACATTGTTTCTGGGGCACCTGGGTGGCTCAGTTGGTTAAGCGACTGCCTTCAGCTCAGGTCATGATCCCGGGGAACGGGGATCGAGTCCCACATCGGGCTCCCTACTGGGCGAGAAGCCTGCTTCTCCCTCTCTTACTCCCCCTGCTTGTGTTCCGTCTCTGGCTGTGTTTCTCTCTGTCAGATAAATAAAATCTTTAAAAAAAAAAAAAAAAAAATTGGTTCTATTTTCTTCCGCAACTATCATTTTTTTTTTTTTTATCAACTGAACACAATGGAGATTTACTGAATCTTCTCCTTCTACAATTATTAAAGCTATTGTGTCTCTTCCAGTTTCTACTTTGTCTGAAAGGGAAAAAAAAAAAAAAACAGACTTACAGGAATTTCTCCTTACTATTAGCCTACTGTTGACTAGAAACCTTACTGATAACACAAACAGTTCATGAACACATATTCTGTATGTTTTATGTATTACATAGTGTGTTTTTAAAATGAAAAGCTAGAGAAAAAATGTTAATAAGGAAATCACAAAGAAGAAAAGAAAAAATGCAGTAGTGTACTGGATTTTTTTTTTAAATCCATGTATAAGTAGACCTGCAGTTCAAACTCATGTTGTCCAAGGTCAACTGGATATAATTTTCTCTATAAAATTAGAGGGTATAGTTATTCAAAGAACTCATATCATTTCATTAAAGGCAATTAAGTCATACCTTGAAGAAACAATTTCAAAGAGTTGGAAAGATGTCCAGATATTCCTTCTGTTACCAAAATAAACTTCCTCTGCTTTTACATAGCATTCTAGGGAAAAAAAAAAAAAACTGCATTACTCCTGAATTGAGTTGCTTCTTTCATACAGGTTTTCAACTTAAAATAAATATTTAATGCATACTAAATATTGGGCATAATGCTAAACTCCTGGGATGATAAAAATGAATTTTTTATAGTTCCTGTTATTGATAACATCGCTGTCAAACTAAACCTTGGAAATAGAAAAATCCTTCCTACAAAGTTTAGATGAGTATGGGAAATAAACCTCAAAATGACTTTTATTGCAATATTCTAAAAGGTCTAGGCTTTATTTTTGATGGCAATATACAGATAAGATGGTAACTGATATATTCAGAAAAAATAACTGTTCATACAGTAACATAAAATCCTTCCACAACTGTTACATTAAGTTGTTCAATTTTTCAACATATTTCTTTAATATATAAACATTATTACACTAACAAAATAAAGGGAGGACATTTTTTAAAGAACATACGGCTTATTACTGATGTTATTATAGAGGTCACATAACATAGTTTTCTTTGTTTTCTGTAATCTTTAAAACTAATCCCTATAAATAAGTCTTCTTCAATAAACTCTACATAGACATGTTCCATAATTTCTCACCTCATAATATATCTTATTTAGACAATGATTTGTAAATTGTCTTCCTCATTTTTAAGTAGTTTGCATGTGACTCTCAGATTTGCCCAGATTATAAACATTATGAAGACAAAAGTCATACTTTGCTTTGTTTTCAAGTCACTTTGAGAAGATCAATTAAAAGAAGTGTAAATGTTTATCTTAATAAGTCCCTTAAAGATGTCACAAAAAATTAGCATTTCAACAATTGAAGAGTGATAAATGAATAAGGGTTCATTGGACAAAAAACGTAACTGAGACTGTTCCACACAAAATGAATACCACGTGCCATGGGCAATGAGATTGAAGAAAGTTTGTTCAATGAAGGAGAAACAGAATTTGACATTCTTAGACTGAAAAACGTGAGGCAAACTTAGGAAGAGCAAAGGTGGAATTCATTAGTCAGGGTATGAATGGAAGTTGTTTATATTTTGTCCTGTAAGTCAATGGTATTAAAATATTTTAGTGGTAAAAATCTTTTAAAATATTATTTGGTATCTTAGACCCAAAATAGACAAAAGTGGAATATCTATAGTTGAAAGAGCAGGCCAAATATCCAAATTTGTGTTGTCTATCCTTCTCTCACAACACCACCTCCCAGCACTAGTGATTGATCTTTTAAGTTTAAGTATATTTTATCGAGTTCAGATAGTAGCTTTATTTTTTGTGCAAATACAGGCATATCTCAGCGATATTGTGAGTTCTGTTCCAGACAACAGCAATAAAACCAATATTTAAAAAAATCAAGTCAACTGAACTTTTTGGTTGCCCTGTACATATAAAAAAGGTTATGTTTACACTGGTCTATTAAGACCACAGTAGTGTTATGTCTAAAAAATGCTCACATGCTAATTTAAAAAATACTTTTTTTCTTTGGAATAGAGTTTTTTTTTTAAGATTTTATTTATGTGTTTGAGAGGCAGAGAGTGAGAAAGAGAAAGAATGAGAGAGGGAAAGGTCAGAGTGAGAAGCAGACTCCTTGCTGAGTGGGGGGCCCAAAGTGGGACTTGATCCCGGGACTCTGGACAATGACCTGAGCCAAAGACATATTAGCTGATTGGGTCACCCAGGCACCCAATTTAAAAGTGTTTTATCACTAAAAAATGCTATCATCTGAGTTTTCAACAAGTCATAATCTTTTTGCTACTGGAGTGTCTTGCTTTGATGTTGATGGCTGCTAACTGATCAGGATGGTGGCTGCTGAAGGTCGCAGTGGCCATGATGATTTCTTAAAATAAGACAACAGTGAAGTTTGTTGCATCTATTGATTATTCCTTTCATGAATGATTTCTACTTGAAAACATTTTCTCCACAGAAGAACTTCTTTCAAAATTGAAGTCAGTCCTCTCAAAGCCTGTTGTTGCTTTATCAGCTAAGTTGATGTACTATTCTAAATCCTTTGTTGTCATTTCAACAACCTTCATAGCATTTTCACCAGGAGTAATTTTCATCTCAAGAGACCACTCTCTGTGCTCTACTATAAGAAGCAACTCCTCATCTCTTAAAGGGTTATCATGAGATTGCAGCAATTCAATCACATCTTCAGGCTCCACTTCTAATTCTAGTTTTCCCACTATTCCCACCACATCTGTAGTGACTTCTCCCACTGAGGTCTTGGACACCTTCAAGCCATCCATGAGGGTTGGAATTAACTTCTTCCAAAGTCCTATTAATGTTGATATTTTGACCTCTTTCCATGAATTACAGATGTTCTTTATGACATGTAGAATCCTTTTCAGAATTTTTTTCAATTTACTTATCCAGATCCATCAAAGGAATCACTATCTATGGCATTATTTATATTTAATGTAGTCATATTTATTGATTATGTTAGCTAGATATGGATAGCTTGCTCTATCAGCTCTTACTGCTTTACCTTGCACTTTTATGGTATGGAAACATCTTCTTTCGTTCATGTCATACACCAGTTTCTGCTGGCTTCAAACTGTTCTTCTGGAGCTTCCTCACCTCTCTCAGCCTTCACAGAATTGCAGAGATTTAGGGCCTTGCTCTGGATTAGGCTTTGGCTTCAGAGAATGTCTGTGGCTGGTTAGACCTATCAAGATCACTGAAGTTTTCTCCACAGTCAGCAATAAGGCTGTTTTACTTTCTTATTATTCATGTCTTTACTGGTGTAGCACTTTTAATTTCCTTTCAGGAACCTTGCCTTTGCATTCACAGCTTGTGTAATAGTTTGTTATAGGAGGTTTAGCTTTCAGCCTGTCTCAGCTTTCAATATGCCTTCTCATTAAGCGTCATTATTTTTAGCTACGATTTAAAGTGAGAGCCATTAAATAAATAGGTAAATAAATAGTCAGAGCCATATGACTCCTCCTTTCACATGAACACTTAGAGACTATTGTAAGGTTAATAATTGACCTAATTTCAATATTGGTGAAATATTGGGAGGGGATAGGGAAGTCTGAAGAGAGGAAGAGAGGTGTGGGAATCATCCTTCGGTGTGGCAAGCAAAACACACATTTATCAATTAAGTTTGCTGTCTTATGTGGGTGTAGTTCATGGTGCCTCAAAACAGTTACAATAGTAGAAGCAAAAATCACTGATAGCAGATCACCAAAACAAATGCAATAATAGTTAAAATTTGAAACAGTGTGATAATCTCTAAAATGTGACACAGAGACATGAAGTGAGCAAATGCTACAGGAAAAATGGCACTGGAAGACTTGCACAAATGGAGTCTCTTGCCACAAATCTTCAATTTGTTAAAGAGTCCCTTATATGAAGGGCAATAAAGTAAAAGGAGGCCTTAGTGAGAGGAGGCCTTGGCTCATTTGAGTTAGAAGTGAGACCCTAAAGAGTGAACATAAGAGCTAGAAAGCAAGGATGCTCAGATATTGAACAATGTATAGGCTCTATCTTTGGAAGGTACTTTGACCACTTTTTTGGGAGCAGGAATTAAGCAGTAGTGGGATAAGTTCTACAGGGTCCAGAGTAAGGCTTTAATATTCAGGTGTATTGAGTTAACAGAGTTGGCCTGAGAAACATGAGTGTTTGAGGTCAAGGGACATCAGAGTGATTGAACGAGTGAGACAAAGTGAGAGACTACACATATATGAATCAGGATGTTGTGTAAGGATGTAACTTTTAAGTTAAGGTAGTTTGAACATGTTTATATACTGAGGGACAAACAGTGGAGAGGAAGAAGGAAAGGAGGAGACAACTGAATGGAGAAAGATGTCTAAGAGGCAAGCAGGAAGCGATGGGATTAAAATCATCAATGAATAGATCAACTTTGGAATTTAAGAATAAGTCTTCTCATTGGATCCTTGAATACACCCTTGTGTAGACCTTTCAGTTACCTGAGTGATAGTAATCATTTCCTCCTAAGCCCTGTGGGTTGGTGTCCTATTGCTTATGAGTAGTCTTGACAAATGCAAACAGTAGACCAAAAAAAAAATATTCCTTTTAAGATGTAAGGATGATGCAGCAATGCAGAAATTATGAGACTTTTAGAAGTTATAGGATCCTTTCTGATGCCTAAACTATTTCTCTGAATTAAGAAGCAAGGTCATACACTGAAAACTCTGGCTGAATCAGGCTTGGATTTTAGGCTCAAAGAAAATAGTGGTGATTTGATATTGAAAAGGAAAGGAAAGGAATAGAAAATAGTATGAAGTAAGATTACAGTATAATGCTTAGACTGTATGATACCTGATTTGATGAAATTTAACTGTAGAAGCTATTGTCCGATTTTCAATTTACTAAAAACTATTTCGCAGAAAAAAGTTTATTAAGTTTTATGTTAATTTTCATATCCTTTGGTTCTTGAATTGGGAATATATTTACACTTACCATAGATGAACTATTCAAACTTGAAAAAGTAGTTACATGATCTGGTATTACTGATAATTGCACACATCAAATATTAATTAGGTAAATCATGTTAGAAAGGCTTCCTGTTGGAAAGGCTAGCAAAATTTATCATTTTCTCCAATGCTTATATTAATACCCCTCTCTCCATTAAGGTATACTTTCCATTCCTTTTAATTAAGAGTACGTAATGAATGCAATTTATCAGTGTCTTAAAGAGTTCCTTTTTAGCCTTGATTTCATTCAAATCAGTTACAAATAATGTTTTTAAATCAAAAGCATTGTTTCTCCCAGAATTTCCGAAGGATGATAGACATCCTTTTAGATGATGAGGTAAAATGTCTTAAATTTTATATATGTGCATGCATTATGTATATAAACAAGCATATAACATACCTGTCTGTATATACATGTGTGTGATATACATATATACATACTAGGCTAAAAAGCATTAAAAAGGACCTTTTTAAGTTGAAAGATTCCTGTGAGACTTTTAACACGGTGAAGTGAATTACAAATCTTTCAGAAATGGATGTAGCATGCAATTTCCATTTGAATATGAAAATTCCTTAACTTCTCCCTTTTCCCCCCACCTTTGATCAAGTCACGCTGAAGGTTCATGTAACATGCTTTGGGAAACTTTAGACAAAGACATCTGTAAACCACATTTTACTGCAACATACTCACCTGTACCCTGTTCTGTACTATTGTATTTGTGTCCGATATTGTGACCATCAAGTTCCTACCTCATTTTATTCACACACACACAGACACACATGCACACAGACTCAGGATAGTATGAGATGTACTATTGTAGTTTGAAGCTGTAGGAAGAAGCATACAGATTTCAATTTAAACGTTAGTCTTTTAATCATTTCTAGTACTTGCACCATAAGCTTTGTTTAGACCACATGGCTATGTAGTTTAAATATGAGAGGAATGTATATATCTTAGTTTATCTTTAAAATTGAGCACATATCTGTTATAGGCATTCCTAATGAAACATTATTTGCTTAATTACTTCATTTTATCTTTTCTTCTCATATATTATTTAAAGCAGCTGATTGTAGGGCCCCATAGGTCAGAAGTCATTTTTAAGCTTCAACACTCACTAGCCTTATAATTAAGAAATAATCAAGTTTACATGCTTCTCGTAGTTTCATCATCTGCAAATTGATTAAAGGTATCATTTTTAATATAAATGTCACGATGAATGGCACAGTACTTGTCACAGATAGAATATTTAATAAATATTAGATTTTATTATAGCTTTAAAGCTATCATAGTTTTGATTTTAATGTGAGTACTATATGTTAACCTTGGTTTATGCCACAAGTTGAAATTGTATAAAATTCATGGTAGAGATGGTCTTTTACTACTTTTATCAAGAAAAGATTATTAGATGCTTCTGCCAATAAAACTTACAATATAACTATTCCTTATCACTAATTAATAGAAACATTTTAATAGGTCCTTCACAATATCACAAGAGTTTTTTAGTTTGTTTTTTTTTTAAAGATTTTATTTATTTATTTGACAGAGAGAGAGAGAGATCACAATTAGGCAGAGAGGCAGGCAGAGAGAGAGGAGGAAGCAGGCTCCCTGCCTAGCAGAAAGCCCCATGTCAATGCGGACGTAGATCCCAGGACCCTGAGATCATGACCTGAGGCAAAGGCAGAGGCTTTAACCCACAGAGCTACCCAGGCGCCCTTTAGTTTGTTTTTTATTCCAACCCAGAACTTCTACTGAAAAGGGGGTTTCACATGAATTTATGGAACCAGTATGCCAGCCCTGCACCCAGCAGGTCATAAAATATTCTCTCTATAAAATGGAGATTGTTTTGTCTTAAATTATTCCCAACTAAAATTTGACTCATGACCCTACTTTAGATACGAGAACTGATTTGACTCTCCAAATCAACTGCAGAACTCTACCAAGGTCATAAGACTTTAGGTAGTAGAGCTAAGAAATAATCTAGTTTGAAATAATTTCAGAGGCATCATGTTGCCCTTTACACATTGTCTGTATATTTTCTACAGCATCAAAGTTAAGAGTGGTACTAATCTAATATAAACATTGAGTTACAGGTTTAAAGCCTTTGAAATTTTGTTTAAATTCATGTCAATCCTTTCCTGAAAAAATACATTTTTTAGTATATGGGTATATATGCTTTTTTTTATTATAGTGTCAGAGCTAATTAACAATTATGTCTTTTCTCAGTTACTGTTTAAGTTATCATCATCCCCTTTCATATATATTCTGCAGATTAATAAGTGGCAAGCTTTGCAAAGTGCCAAACACGTACAATTCCCTAACCTAAACTGAATACAAAAGTATTATATTCATCATCCAGTCAGTTCTGCTTAAATCAGTATTTAGTGTCAAAGTGTATATTATGTTCAAAGTTTTATCCTCAACTCTTGTTCTGATTTCAATTACACTTAATATCTGCACATTCTAGAAACACCAGAATTTGGTGGTGCCTGGGTGGCTCAGTTGGTTAAGCAACTGCCTTCAGCTTCGGTCATGATCCCAGAGACCCGGGATCGAGTCCCACATTGGGCTTCCTGCTCAGCAGGAAGCCTGCTTCTCCCTCTCTCACTCCCCTTGCTTGTGTTCCCTCTCTAGCTGTCTTTCTCTCTGTCAAATAAATAAATAAAATTTTTTAAAAAAAGAAAGAAAAGAAACACTAGAATTTAAGGAACTTTCATCTTCAATTTTAAGACATATTCCCTTTACTAACAAACCCAGATGAGATGAATATTTCATTCTTTTGTGTGGATTATAATTTCAGGAGAGGATTTGCCCTTTAAGCAGGAAAAAAATCTTTATTCATGGCTGATATAAAGAACAATTAACACAAAGTAGCTGGGATATCAAGTGAGCAGTACATACTCTTATGACATAAAAGTTAGGTTTTTTTAGAATATGCTTGTAGAAAAACATGGTATTGATTTCAAGGTTTTGAACATACAAAAATTCACTGGGCTCCTTTTATCCTTTTATCTTCCTGCTAGTTATAAGAAAGAATGTGGGCGCTTTAAATCCTCTTGACATGTCTATCACTGGCACAATCAACTCCCCTCCTGTGCAGAAGAGACCCTTGTCTGTCACTGGGATCTCTCCAGAGGTGACGATTGCCAAGAGGGTTTTCTGTCGACTTCCTAAAACGTAACCTCCTCATCGAGGCTGCCAGCTCTAGCGTGACAGATTGGGTGGATGATTCCATCATCGCGTCACACTATGTTTCACCATTTGGGGCCAGATGTCATCTTTGGGGAAGAGAGTTAAAGCTTTTGTCAGAGAGTATTTCTCTTGTTTCACTTAACATCTACTCACCTTTTGGTATTGAAAGAATAAAAAATACAAACTGATAAGACTATCCCTAGGCAGAGTTTTCATGCTACCCAAAGCAGTCTTGGCAGTTATAAAGATCCTTCAATAATCTGTCAAAAACTGACATCACTGTGTAAAGAACTGTTCATTTCTATATCTCATTTTGGATTGATGTATGTGCACTTTTATATCCTTCAGTTCGATATAACATTTGGCCTTTCATGTTCTCAGTTTAAGCTACAGGGAATTCAAAGCTATTTCAAAGCATAATTATATCAATCTGCATATAAAAGGCTCTGTGTCCTACAGAGGGTTCGATGGAAAAGCAAACTCTTTCAAAGAAGAAAATTAGAAGTAATTCCCACAACTAAAATTCACAAAAGTTAATACATTTTTCATCTGATGAGAACAGTTTTATTTTTTTAAACCAATAGAAGATTAATCAAGAAAGTGATGGAAATTTTTTTTTGTGAGGTAGGGAGAAGAAGAGGAAGAAAGGAAAATTGGAGAGGAAAGCAAAGACATGATGCATGTACATTATACATAATGTTTGATTATACACATCAGAAAAATCAATAATTCGTATTGCTATGGTAGACAATAAGATTGTCACTTCCATACTGTACTAGTTATCTGTTGCTGGAAAACTCTATACTCCAAATTTGTATGATTCAAACCTCTGAGTGCACTTAAACTGGGCACCTTTGCCTAAGGACTCCTTTGACATTGCACACAAACAGTTGGCAGAAGCTGAGGTCTCTTCTGAAGATGCAATCTGGGGAAGGGGGTCTGCTTCAGAGCTCACTCATGTATTTGTTGATCGGCCTCGATCTCGTGCCACATGGGTCTCACCACAGAGCTGCCTCCACATCTCTGCAAACAATTCAAAAGAGAATGAGAGAATGGACAACAAGATTTCCAAGATGGAAAACATAACCTTTTTATAATCTAACACCAGAAGTAAATTTTGTTTCATAATAGTGGGTTCCATAGCTCAACTACTTTCAGGAGAAGGAGGATACTCAAGAGTTTAATACTAAGATGTGATAATCATTTTGGGCTATCCCAGAGGCTGCCTACCCTACATATTACATTCATGTTAAGTCGCTTTTGGTATTTTGTTATATTACAAAAGACTTTTGTTGTGGTTTTAAACTGAAAGTAATTGCCACTCCACAAATTCATTTTTTTCCAAATATCTGCTCTCCAATTATGTCCTTAGTAATTTTCAAATGTTTCATAACTTAAAAATGACAAGTATGTTTTTTTTTAATCTTTAAAGTAACTCTTTGTTAGTTTTTTTTTTTTTTTTTTTTTTTTTACCACGGCAAAAGAAAGATAAAAAAAACCCGAAAAACTCATAAACATAAATGTGTAAATGCTGAACCTAACAAAATACTTAGCACCAAAGTTATGTAGCATATGGTTATCCTAGTCCCAAACAGTAAACTGTGTCTGTATGTGCCAGCTCTTAATTACCAGCTCATTAACACTCAGGTGTCAATTGCTAGTGGCAAAGGCAATACCCAAATGGCCTAGTTTCTGTCATGCACAATGTAATTAAATTGACCTCAAGTACTAAAGCTTGCAAGTTGCCTGATACTATTTGGACACTAATTTCAGGAATTATTCAAAGTAGAATTAATGGTGAATAAACCAATGTAGGAGAAAAGCACTATCAAATTTCAAATTGTATTTTCATACATAATTATAACCTTAAAACAAGTGAATAAATAATCACAATTCTAATCTATATCAAATATAACAATACATATCACCTATTTAATTTTACCATTATCAATCTAAAACTCAAGTTTAAAGTTTATCAATTTTAAAATTCATGAAAACTATAACCTTTACAAACCAAAAGTGAAAAATAAATCATTGTAATAGTCACATTTCAAAAAATAGAAATTGTATATTGTATTTTATAATTTCATTTATTGATATATGAGAGAATTATGTATATCTTACATTTAAGTATTAATTCCCAAATTTAACCAAGTATGAAGCATATCTCTGCCTTCTATATGGTTCTAACAACAAAAAAATATGTACTTATAGCAAGAATCCCACAAAATCTCAAAAACCTAAGAAAATACTTTTTCATAAATGTTATAAGACTTAGCTCATTATGTGAAAGCTTATTTTAAGCTTCCAGTTAGAAAGAGAGAGATTAATTCATGCACAAACCTTAGCTTTTCACAAAACTTCATAGAAATGGAAAGAACATTTTCTATGGAAAGGCCTACAAAAACAAGCAAAAGAAAAGAAATAAGAGAACACCTATAAAAACATTTTGGAAGTTTGGAAGTAAATCAGTAAGTTGCTATAGAAGTATGAGTTTTAAAAAATATGTAATCTTGAGCCGGAAGTTAAGAGTATGAAGAAAGAAATCTGATTTATCCCACAGAATATTCCAAAGGCTAAGAAATTAATAGAACAAATTAGTTCTGAAGTGGGAGTGAATATAAAAATAAAAAGAAGGATCAAAAAATGTCATTGAGAAGCAATTAGACTCCCAGGTTTCTCTCATCCACTGTGCATATGTAGGTGATCAATTATCCTCTCTGGTTAGAAGACAGGAAATTTATTCTCTAAGGAGGTTGAAACAGAGGTGCCTGCATTGGAAGACAGCAGGTATAGTTTAATGTGAGATCATCATACCCAGAAAATTTAGGCTCTTGAGTCTCCCAGATATCTTTACCTAATTAACTTTCAGAATGTAAGTGCCCAGGCTTATACCTCCAGGCAGAAGACCTGAAAACATTTCTCTGGATATCTCTAACTAGTCAAAGAAGAAAAATATAACAAACATATTGACTTTGGGGTGTTTTCTTAGTTAAATGATTCAGCAAGATTACCCTACAGACAAACATACTCAACAAGCTTTCCACACAAGGACAGAGTTTACCTTCAGCATTTTAGAGTATCATTCCTAATTATGGTCACCCAGCTAAGTATCACCAGACATTGGCAAAAAAATCTCTATTGTAGATTCCTGAAAATAGACACTATTGAGGGAAAATAAAATGTAATATAAGCTGTCATTGATATCTTCAGGTGAATAAGAGAAATTATTGCACACATGAAAAAAGTTCAAAATACCTTTAGAGAGGAATATTGAGAAAACATTAAAAACTCTTTGTCTGAAAACAATAATAATACAATGAATATTAAGAAAACATAAAAAAGCTCTTACTCTTAAAATAATGATAGTACAATGAAATTAAAAGCTCATTAGTTTGGAAGATAAAGATAATACCTCTGAGAAAGTAGATTTAAAAAATGTAGAAAGTAGGGGGGGGAAAGTGAAGAAAATTGGTAGGTCAGTAGAGGAAGTTCACTATCCAAATAATAAGGGATTTTAAAAAAAGATGAAAAGAAATAAGGGAAGAAATGATGAAAGCAATAAGTCAAGAAAATTTCCAAAAACTGAAAGCTTGGATTGAAGGATTAAAAGAACTTACTAAGTATCCAAAATTCAGATGGAAAGAGATCTACAGCAAATCATGTAATACTATGAAGTTTCAGAAGTTGATGATAGAGACTCTCTCATAAGTTTTTGTAGGAACCAGGGGACCTGTATTCATAAAAAGTTTAGTTTCTACTTTGGAAAATGTTCTACTTTGGAAAACAATATAGGAAACCTCTCAAAGAACCTAAGCTTAATATCTGACGTATTTGCCTTGAAGGAAGCCTAACGAAGACTTAATTATTCAAGGGCTCTCATGGATTTTGGTCCTCTCCAACAGCATACCGCTCACTCTTATGGTATAAACAAAAAAAGAAAAAAAAAAAAAGCCCAATGTATTTATTGCCTTGATATCTGACACAACTAGAGTGACTTCAAATAACATAACTCCCAAGTTTCTCACTCCATTCTGCTCCCAAAAATAAGATCCCCTAACCAGACAACTCTGCTTATCAGGGGGATCAGTTGAGGTGAGTGTCAGTTCCTTGCTTGCTCATAGGACAAGCCAATTCAAACAAGCCAATCCTATCTCACCAGAACTAGGGAACCCCTCACCCCCTGAAACTACAAAGCCTCCCTCCTGCAGCCCCTGGTTGTTCACTCTGTTCCTGAGTACAGTCCCTTGTGGCCATATGCAACATCTTTCCTGCCACCTTCCACCCCTGGGTTGTGACTAGTAAATTGCTGTTGGCCTCTTCTGTCCAGTGTTGGGAGCTACATATTCTCCGGCCCCATAACTCTAGGACAGAAATTTCACCCTTGCCAAAGGGGTGATGAAGAGGCAAGTAAAACAACCTTTCACATGATGATCCAACCATGACCAAGAACCCCCAGTCAGCTTGAATTAACTGCTCCTAGATAACTAAATGATTAAATAACCTTCATGATAGAGGAATGGCTGCCTGGGACCAAACTGTCATTGCTGGTGGACTTGCACTTTGGCCTATAGGGCATTGTGTTGTCTTTAGTAGGTATTGCCCTCCCTTCCCACACAAAATGCTCCTGTCCTCAAGAAGAGAACTGTTGTTAATTGACTATCCCTCAGCATGATGTTCTATTGGAGTTGGCCTACATTTAGCAAGGGTCTTTGGAACTTCTGCTTGTAAATGCAGTGACAACACAGAAACTTACATGATCAGTTGGTGCCTCAGTTCCACTTACCAAGGATAACCTAGAGCTCTGTGGTCACTGCATCTAACTTGAGTACCATCACTAGCTACTTGGGAAAGCCATCTGGGCATTATTGTGATTGTCCCCCAAAAAGGGGAGTCCAGAGGTGACTCATTATGAGGTTTGTGGAAAGGAAGGTGATCACCACTCTAGAGAGAATTAATCATGGCACCTAAGTCATTTAATAAGAATCATTTGGGCAAGTGCCTATTTCCTGTGCTGCTGTTCCTCCTGGTGCTATCCCAAGTATACATTTCTGACAATTTAGGGACCAGGCACTGATTTAAAAAAAAAAAGAAGAAGAAGAAAAAGGGGAAAGAACATGGGGTACCAGCCCCTCCCCAAATAATGGAGGAGATGACACAGCTGTTTGTCTCAGTTAAATGTCCCTAGCCAATGTGCCTGGGCTTGTCTTAGTGCTGCTGGTTACCAGCAGACTGAAAGGCTAATCTTCTGATCTTGAGGCTTGATTACCCAACTAACAAACTGACTAGCAGTGGTAATTGTTGGCCACATACTGAGCTCCTCTGCAAAGTCTCTCACAGACCCTGAACATCTGTTCTTCCATACCATTCTGGCCATTATGCCTTGGGTCATGGAACCAGAAGTCACAAGACCTGCACAGTTATCAAGTCCTCCATTTCTACAAGCTGGAGTCAAATCTGACCCTCTGATATATCCCATCTGCAGGAAGGTGTAGCCTCACCTCTCCTCAGATCCTCACCAGATGCCACAGAGTTAGAGGAGGTCATCCCTTTCCCAGACCCCTTAACAACATGGAAAGACCCAAAGGAGCAACTTAGTGAATAATTAATGGACTTTATACACTTTATGGAACACATTACCAACAGAATATATGATGGAACTTGGTGGAATGTTGCTTTTCATTCCTTATCCAGGATGTCACTGATAAATGAAGGATCTAAGGATCAGCATGGTTGAACATCTATCAGGCAGTCATCTTAGCACTGGATACCCTGGCCGGAAAATGGCTCCATATGTACATTTTTCTAAACTCTTTGTGTATTTTATAAGAATTTCTCCCTTGGAGGTAAAGGACTCTGGGAAGCTCTTGTCTCACAGAGACCTCAAACATAAATCAGGAGGAACAGATGTTGCTATGTGTACTAACGCCACAATTTGGCCTCACCAGAATACTACTATTCTCCCCTTTGGAATTTCAGAGATTATTGATAGTAACCAAGGCATTCATTTCACTTCTGAAAACAGACACTGTTAGGCTCTGGAAGAAGACATTCAATACAACTTCCACGTCCCCTATGGGCCCCAGGCAGCCAGTTTAGTTGAGAGGCATAATGGCTTCCTTAAGGAATTCCAAAAAAAGCAAATAACCCTCTGCTATTGCCACAGGCATGGATTAGTCTAAACCCACATTCCCTGGGGGTATGCACTCCCTATACTAATGCCACACATGTTCCTTAATTTCCTTTATTGTCCATAAAAGGAAAACCTCTAAAGTTCATGTTCCTGAAGTTCACCTCACTATGTGGCCCTCTGTGTTGGGGTACCCATGGCTGATGCATTAAATTGAAAAGATAGCGATTTTCATCTGCTGAATGAAGAGGCCTGAGCCACCTGCACAAGTTTTGCAGATATCTCCTTCAGCATCTGAGCTCCCACTTTTGATAAAAAACACAGTTTCAGTACACTCACAAAAAGAAAGTCAAGTCATGAGATTTATTACTTACAAATCTCAGGGCAAAGGTCAGAGAACCAGGGAAAGAGCAGACCCCTGTCCCAGGCCATGAGTAAGCAGGTGATGGAGAACATGGTAGCAAGCGCCTAGGAGGGGGTTGCAATGAACGTCCCTGACTTTTCACTGGCTTAATTCTAAGTGGTTAATTTAAAAGGTGCCCCGGGGGCTCCTGGGTGGCTCAGTTGGTTAACTGACTGCCTTTGGCTCAGGGCAAGATCCTGGAGTCCCAGCTGGGGCTCCCTGCTCCGTGGGAAGCCTGCCTTTCCCTCTCTCACTCTCCCTGCTTGTGTTCCCTCTCTAACTGTGTTTCTCTCTGTCAAATAAATAAATAAAAATCTTTTAAAAAATAAAATAAAAAATAAAATAAAATAAAATAAAAGGTGCCCCAGGGAGAGCAAAGTGGGAACTTCTGGTGGGAATCCTACGCTCGGGTCCTTAGGTAAACATCCAGATTCTGTGCAAGAACAGGGTTATCACACTGTGAAATGCCTAGGCAGCAACTCAGGATAATTGTTTTTCTCCTCACACTGTCTTCCTCCTGGTCAAGTGCCTACTTCGTGTCTTGGAGAGGTACTTCTACCACCTACAAATCTCAGTTCATCACCAAGGTAAAAATTGGTGTCAAAATGTCAAGGGGTCAATTACAGCATAAGGACCAAAATTAAAGTCCAATATTATGTGCTACCTTGACATCTGGCATATCTAGGAGTACCTTGAATGGTCTAACCTCACCTTCCTCATTCTCCTCTGGAAGGTAAGATCCCCTAGCCAAATAGCTCTGCTTATCAGAGGGACAGATCACAGCTGATTCTTGAGTAGTGTGGTTTCATTTCCTCTTCAGCTCCATTGAATTCTCCCTGGTCATATCCTCCAGCAGAAACCAGAGAGAACCCCTCCCTTTTGATAACAAAAAAGCCTGCTTCTTATAGCCCCTGGTAGCATGACTATATTTTGTGTGGTGTCCTTCTCTCCGGGGCTGTGAGAAAATGAGATTCATAAATCATTGTCAATTTTGTCTGTCTCTCTAGTGTCAGATGTCATGTGTTCCCCATTCCCAGAATGCAAGCGTGGAAATCTCTCTCTCACCAACAGCGTGGTAGTTGATGATCAAAACCACACTTTACCTACCTTCTTATTTTGACTACGTTAGTTGAAATAAGTTACGTTGGGTGAATTTATTAGCTGGCGTGGTGATGATTTTATAAAGTCAGGTTATTCAGGCCTATTCTCGGTGACATAGCAGTTGTTAATAGGATTTCTCTGAAAGATGTACTCCTATATGTCTGACTCTGGTTTTGCTTATTCACTGCTAACATAACATGTTGGTTAAGAGGAATAAAAACGTGTATATTAAAATAACATTTTATTCTAAATATAAATCATAAAAGGACAGTGAGAACTGTCTTTAGTTTCTTAGGCCACATTTCGTGGTGCATCTGCATCCTTAGAAATGAGCATGTGGCATAGGGAGAGCATTGAAATTTAAAATATAAAGTGAAGTTCTAGATGCTATAGCTTATTTTTATATTTTCAAATATAGTTACTCCTAGAATTTCAAGTTAAAATAAGACACAGAGACTAGAGATGTAGCCTGGCACAGGTTGATAAATTCAGTCAAGAGAAAGGGTTTGGACCATACGTTTATGGTTATGTTCTTCCATCAATCGGTCTATATTTGTCTCTTTTGTTTTGTAGGTAGATTAAGGACCAGAATATTTTTAAGGACCTGCTCTGCACTGAAAGTCTATTATTCTGTAGGGACCACTTAAAAAATAAATAGAAAATAAAATTAATTGCTAGGATAGGAGTTGATGAATACAGGTCAAACAGATAATAGAAGATAAATAGACAAAGATAAACAGATAAATAAAAGATAGGTAAATAGCTTTTTTACACTTTTTGTGTCTTTGCTTATTTTTATTTACATGTCTTCCTCTTCATTATGTAGTGTCATGCATGTCACAAAAAGAGTCAGAGTTTTGAGTTAATCGGCATCCTTTTTAAATTAGTCAAGACCGCTTTTGTCATAAACACTAGCCAAAGTTGTAGAGGGGAAAAAAAGAAAACCCTTAAAAATATTTCTAATTTACATATTACATATTTATAGGATTATTTACAAATAAACATAATGAAAAAATTCAACTGAAGAATTTTAATTTAAATAGTCATAATATTAATACATTACTACAAAGGGAACGAAGATACAAATGGTAGTCTCACTAATTGTCTGACAACTAGTCTCACAACTAGTGAGACTACCATTTGATAGAGGGGTAGAAATCTAAAATTTTCTGAATCTGTTTAAATATAATGTAGTTCAGGTTCCAGTTGGACAGCAAGTATAGCAAAAATTGAATGATAAAAAAATCAGCAAGCCCTCCGACCAATAAGATTACCCTTTTCTTTCTTGTATGTTGTCTTATTTGAAGGCACTGTGGTCCACTCAGGCAAACTCCCAGTCATAGTTGCTTTTGCCTCTCCCTCATCACTCAGCTGACCACCTAATCACGGAAGAAGTACCATCTATCTGCTTTCTGAATTCTCTCAGTTCTGTCCTTCCACCTTCATTTTTACTAATCCAGTCTGTAAGTTACTTGTGCTCACTTGCTTCCTAGCTAGAGAGGTACAAAAACAATGGGTCTCTCATTATCCCAATTTCTCTTTTCTTTTTGTTTTTATTGTTATGAGTTATCTCATAACATCATCTAAATCATAACACTTCATTATTTGCAACATTTATTTTCATCTTTTAATCATTATTATATCTAATACTCTTATAGAATAGACTCTTCTAGAATGTTAAAGGAAATATTATATCTAAACTAAAACTGTGCTACATATCTAAACTTTAAAAAATACTTAATATCCTTATTTACTCTACCTACCTGATCTGCAATTGAAAACATTCTTACCACCTCAGCAGCAATACTCTTTAATAATCATAGTGTTATAAACTTGTCATCTAGCTTTATGAAATGTTATGCCAGTGCACATGATTCTGCATGATCTCTTAATGGCATTTCCAGTTCTGATCCCTATAATTGTAGGTGCACCTTCTCAAGACTATTGAGACACCTTTGAACTTAAAATATTTGCAAACACTGTCATGTAAACCCATATATCCTTACCAGAGAAACAACAGACACAAAACACACCTCTACAGAAGTATCCTAATGAGAGAGTTTCTCTGTTTTACTCCTTTTTTTTAATGATTTTATTTATTTATTTGAGAGAAAGAGACAGCAGAGTGACAGAGGGAGAGCACCAGCTGTGGGGGAGGGACAGAGGGAGAAGCAGGCTCCCCACTGAGCAGAGAGCTTGACACTGAGCTAGATCCCAGTATCCTGGGATCATGACCTGAGCGAAAGGCAGATTTAAACAACTGCAGATTCTCTTGTTTTATTCCTTTCTAAGGTATCTCACTTCATCTCAGTCTTTATTATATCTTAATTAGAATTACCCAAATGTCATTTATTTTCAGTGGTTTTCTCCTTGTTTTAACTTGCATGGTATGTAACTACATCAACTTTAAAAATCATAACTGCTTCTCAGTCTCTTAAAAGTTACTGGAGCACCTGTTGCATGGAGCACTGGGTGTGGGGAACGGGCAGTGAATCTTGGAACACTGAAAAAATATAAAAAATTTTAAAAAGTTACTGGAGAATGAAGGAAGACAATGGTTGTATTATCTCTCCCTCTTTTTCTTTCTTAATTCTCATGCTCTCTCTCTAATTCAACTTTACTTACTGTATTTTATTATAACCATTGTGTTGTTTCTTGTGTTCCATGTAGCTCAGTATAAAATAAAGGTGGTTACCACAAAATGCCAAAAGAAATTGGATCATCGATTACCCATGTATGGAAAAGGCCATGCCACCTTATTGAATTTCAAATATATCATTACCTTTCAACCAGGCATTATGATAGTCTAAACATTAATAAATTGTATAGAATGTATGTGTTTGCCTATAAGATGATTTTCTTCATGCATTCCTCCATGAGTCTCTTGTGTGTTAGTTAATATCTCTCCCCATCACACACACACACACACACACACACACACACACACACACACACATCAATTTTGAGAGAAATATATTGCCAGAAAATCTTGAAGTTGGCTTTCATTCTATTATTAATTAGGAAACACAGCTAAGAATGTTAAAAACCCTCACACTTCTAGAATAAAATTCAGTCTCAGTCATGTAATTCACTAGACCAACATTTGTTTTCTTCCCTCTTTTCATGATTAGGAGAAGACTCGCACATCATGATAAAGGGACCAATAACATGGAGTTGGTTCTCCAAATTAGATAATCGCAACATTCATTAAATGTTTCTTATTCCCAGGCCGACTAGGTGAGCAATGACCCAATGATTAGCAACTACTCTCAAAGAAAAGTAAATACGTAAGATAAAACAAAACAAAAGGTGTCTTGATCTATACAATATTCTCAATAGAATTTTTACATGGATTAATATATTTTCCTTAAAGTATAAGTGCCCCTTTAGAAATACTAATTTGGTCACAAATTAATATGAACTGTTTTATTTTGGTGATAAATTTAAAAACCTAGTTTTCATAATGAGGAAATAAAAGTTTTGATTAATTAAAGAGAAAGGAAGAAAATAAAACAATTTTGAACAATTTAAGAGCAGCTCTAGGGAACAGGGCTTGCCAAGCTCAGAAAGTCAACTTAAAGAAGTCTAATTACAACCATTGGGAAAAAAAATCCATTCCATGGAACAGATACTGAATAATAATAAACATGACACCCCTTTAATAATTTTGATTTAACCTTGTCCATTTAAAGATCATACTGTAGGGGCCCCTGGGTGGCTCAGTGGTTAACCATCTGCCTTCAGCTCAGGTCATGATCCAGGAGTCCTGGAGTGGAGCCCTGCATCCCATCGCATTGTGCCCTCTGCTCAGCAGGAGGCCCGCTTCTCACTCTCTTACTCCCCCTGCTTGTGTTCCCTCTCTGGCTGTGTTTCTTTCTGTCAAATAAATAAAATCTTTAAAGGTCATACTGTAACAACGAAGAAAGAAATTCAAGGCTGGTTATGCTATTACTATTCAGCAAGGACTACTTGAAAGGGGGAATCTCTCACAGGCTAACTCAACCCAACAAGCAGAGCCCTAGGCCCTTACCAAACATGCCAGTTATCAAAAGGACAAACTGTTAATATTTATACTAGAGCCAGTATGCCTTTGGGATAATCCATGATTTGGGAATATGATGAAAACCAAGATTTTCTTATGTCCGCTGATCAAAAAAAGGACCACAAGTAAATGTACTTCTTACTGCTATTCTTCTATCTTCTGAAACTGCTGTCACCAAAATTGAGGCCCACACTAAAAAGATAGAACGTGAACATCAAGAAAATGTCCTAACTTTCATGCATAAATAGCAACAATACAATCTAAAAGTTGCAGACAGGTGGTGAACTGCTCTGCTTCAGCAAAAAATACCCCCTCATTGCTAGACTTTTGTCATCTTGATGTGCTTATAACATAGCAATTGTCTGCTCCTGAATCAGAAAAAATAAGATGGGCAAACAAAGGCTGTAAATTAAGTAAACAGTTGGTGCTTTGGGAAACCCAAGATGATGGTTTTTCCTGCCTCTTTAATAACCCCCAATTTTCAGTTTTTACATTCCTTTATCCAACATAGTGCCTTTAATGTTACTCAAATAATGAATAGAAATTAGCATAACAATTTCTATTAAATTGTGCAAATAGTTTACTACCATTATCTAAACTGTCTGGTCTATAATCCTGGAGAAACTATTTTTGTCCCAAGAGGCCTCAGACTTACTTCCTCTGGTCCTTTCAAGCACCTGTAGCTGGACTTTATTCAGTTGCCAATTAGTATGGGTTATTGATATGTACTTGTTTTTTTCTGTATATTTTCTGGTGGTTTGAAGCTTTCTTCTGCCACAAAGCTGATGCTCTCATGGTGACAAAGAAATTAGAGAATATATTTCCCACTTGGGGATTACCTTCTGCAATCTCTAGTCATAGAGGCACCCACTTCACTGGACAAATCAAATGAGCCTTAACAAAAACCTTGCAAACTTCTTGGAATGATTACTGGCCCTGTCATCCTCAATCATCAGACAAGGTCAAGAAAACTAATGGTATTGTCAAATTCAAAATCACTATGCTTGTTGAAACTACTGGACTCCCTTGACCTACAGTATTGCCTCTGGCCTCACTGACTGTTCTCGGACCCCCTTTGGGAAACATTAACTCTACCTGAGATAGTCACCGGTACACTAGTATACACCGGTACACATAGTACACCGGTATACAACTTTCTGCTGCACCCTCATTGTCGTGTTAATATGGATAGCTACTAAAAGTATTTAATGCCTTAAGCTAAAAAGTATCAACAGGTTAAAGAAGACTTTCCTGATCCCAATTCAAAGGATCCTGTTGGCCATTGTCTGAAGCCTGGTGAGTAGATATTCTGAAAACATCATTATCAGAGGATTTCTCCTGAGCCCCACTGGAAGGGAATTACCAAGCACTCTCAACCACCAACACTGCTGCAAAAGTGGAAGGCACCAAGTCTATGGTACACATCTTTCAGCTAGAGAAGGCTTTACCTGACATTTGATCCTGTATAGATACCGAAGATCCCTGAATCAAACTGAATGAGGAATACAAGTAGCTGACATTAGTGTAGACTACTTCCACCCAAGATACTAAATCAAAACTTCATCCTTTAACTGAACATAAAAGTTTTTTTGTTTTTTTTTTTTTTTTTTTTTTTTTTTTTTTTTTTTTTTTTTTTTTTTTTTTTTTTTTTTTTTTTTTTTTTTTTTTTTTTTTTGTCTTCTTCTTCTGTCTCTTTCTTTTACTCTGGCATTGGCCTGGAAAGCTAAAACCCTCATCCATATCTCCTACACCATGCTAATGGGGGTGAGGTTTATAGTCAGTCCCTCTTAGAAGTCTTTTACCAAGTTCAACTTTTGTGACAGAACATCTAGTGCCTTGCTTTTTCCTTTCTCCAATTATAACTGCACTTACTCAATTAAACTCGGATAGCTATGCAAATCGTTGTACAATCACACTCTCACAATCCCATGAGTATCTAGATCAGATCTGTTCTCGATCACTAAGAGATTGCTCCAGCAGAACCCATCTTTACAAGGTATTCAGAACAACTCTTTATTTTAGGCAATGAGATTTACTCTCTGAATGTGCTGAAAATCTAACTGATGCCTGGGTTGAAGGGCCAAAAGCATTAATTTCTTGAATGAATCCATTAATAGCACCCCCTTAATGGGGATGGTTTGTGCCCTCACTGGGTTTGTCTCTGTCTATGGTGCTTATCCTTCTCTTTGGACCTGAACACCTAGATGGTTGATGTATAACTGGGAAATATCTCTTAGGTTATGCAAATATGTCCTGAATTTTCCACAAACTAAGGTATATCATTAGTTGGCTTCCCTGAAATTACACTATCTAGTTAGAAAGGACCTCCCAGGAGGTATTCATGACTCAGAATTTGCTTTCTTTGGCAGGGCAATACTTCCCTGGGTAGAAATAAATGTAAATGAGAACATAATCAGAAACCTCTCCTTAATATTTGAAGACAGCATAGAATCTGTTGCTAAGAAAAATGACTAGCCAACCACGATCCTGAGACTTTCTGAACACAGTCATTCTTGATAACAAGAAAGCCCTCAATTTTCTTTTAGCCGAGTGAGGAGGTATTGCGCTGTGGCCACCACCACCTGCTGCACTTGGATTAACACTTTTGTGGAAGTCGAAACTTGGGCACATAAGATCACTGAGTAAGCCACTTGGCTTAAACAGGTGACTCCTTTAGTGGGGTCTTTCTTTGACTCATTTGATTTCGATTGGTTTGGGTTTGGGGGATCATGGCTCCAAAGTGCTCTCCAAACATTAAAAATATCCTGCCTATTATAATCATAAAAATCTCCCTAGTGCATTATATTCACTCAAAAGCCTTAACTGTATGTTCACAGCTGCTAACCACCAAGAAAATGACCTCCCTAAGACTAGAATTCTAGAAAAGAAGTGAAGAGAATGACAAATTTAAGGACTATGGAACTGTGACCTATGGACACCACAAAAAGAAACAACAGAATCTGCCAAGTGGTAGGTGAGAGTGGTGCTAATGCCTTGAATTTTGATCACATCTCTCAGTCAAGCTGAGCGTCTAATCAAAAGAAAGGAATTGTTAGAAAGGAAACCACAGGTCCAAAATGGAGTTACTTCTGCTAGGCCTACATCACCAAATGGGGGCTTTATTCCTAACCTAATTGCAGTTTCATTTCAACCTTCCCCAGGAATGCAATCTTAATTAGTCAATCTGGAATTTTCTGCTCAGCACCAGTGAAGTAACCCACATAATAAGACTCTTTTATTCCCCAAAGGGAAGTGACCTTGCCTGAAATAATCCTTTTTTTTTTGTTTATGACTATCTTACCCTGGCTTTAAAAACTTTTCCCTTTCTGTAGTCCTTTGGAGCTCTCTTCAGCTTTCTAAAAGGGATGTTGCCCGATTTAAAAATTGTTCAATGAAGCCAGTTAAATCTTTAAAATTTACTCAATTGAATTTTTGCTATTTCATACTGTCCAAATTCATTTTATAAGTCATATGCAAAAAAGAATATCATTCTGTCAATTATTCAGTAACTCCAACAAACATTTATTTGCATGGAAATAGAAAGTTATTCAAAAAGCACAGTGGGGGTTAAGGGAAAAAATCAGGTAAATATATCTTAGTGCAATTACACATATATATTTTTCAATAGTAAGAATAGAGGGCTATTTGAGAGTTGCAAAGGGAAATGACTAGAACTCAGCAGCTGTGAGTTTTATTTCCTGGACTCCAAACCAGCAATAAATAGAGAGGCAAAGGTGAACTGAGCTGATGAGTGGATACCAAAGGCAAGTCAACTTGTATCTTGAGATTTTGCAATAATCATTGCTTAAATACAACTCGAAAGCAGTCTGGAGTTTTGAGAAAGTTTTGATTTCCATTTGTCAACTATATTCCATACTTTTGGTAATCAAGAATAATGATAAGGGGATGAAAGTGATATGTATAGTAAAATACACCACCTAATGCACATTAGCCTTATGCTATGCATTTCACATGTGTCAGTTCACTTAATTCTCATAAGACTTTTACAGCTAAGTGTACTTCATATTTTACAAAAATGAAGAGCAAGATTCCGATGCAAAATAACTTTTTTGAAAAGATCTTCCCTGACTTTGTACAGCATTAAATAAATTTAAATTTGAAATAGTGATCATATGGTGCAGTGCTTTTCAAACATTTGGGCAATGATTCACAGCAAGAAATATATTTCACATTGTGACCTATTTCACAGATGTATTAGAAAAAATGTTTCACAAAGAACTATTTGTTTTTACCATGACTGATGTGTTGTCATACTCTTCTATTCTATATTTTTCCTATTCTATTTACTTATAGTTTTGTTTTATATTCTCATCTTAATACATTGAATTATGCTCGTGACCCACAGTTAAATTTTGACTACAAATCTGATTACTTAATTATTTGACCACTGAATTATTTAGTATTTTCCTATGATTTCTTTGGTTCTCAAGGCAAATGAGAATTTTCATGAAGGCAGATATTACTACCACACATCCTTACCTCGCTTTATCGTTGGACCTTACTGTAGGTGTGTAATTTAATAAAATTAAATTTTTGTAGGAAAATTTATACTCTTGATTAAGTGGAAGAGTCCATGATATGATTCCCAGAGAGGGTAAAAGTAAGTGATAGGAGGCACAGGTCTAAGGGAACAAACGGACGTGTAGTTATAGTCGTCACATTTCATTGAGTATCACCATTCTGGCGTATTTCAGTTAGTACTTTTCCATCAAAGGCTTGGCTTTATTCGATGTCCAAATAAGAGAAATACCTAGTCCTATCTCTCGCTGCTTCATCAAATGAATTTCTGTCCAGATATATGTAGTCTGAACTCAAGAAAACCAGTTACATAAACCACACATAAGATTACAAAGCACATTTCTTCTATTACCTTTTAGCTGTTTCAGACTGTAAATTTCTGTAAGAATCATTCGGATTATCCTTACATCATAAAAAATCTGTACTGTAATTTATATTTTCTTCTTGAGTAATGATGCCAATCTGTATTTTATTTTTTCTTATGATTCCATTGACTTAAATATGAAATAATTTCTTTCTAAAATTTTAGATAAAATGTTTTCCTCTTACTGCTTGAAGGCACTCATATCCTGTGTAAAACTTCTCTGTATCATTCTTTGTGGACCCTTGGTATTACTACAAATCAAAAAAGTTAAAAAGAAAATATAACATTAGGTGGAAATATATATATATTTAAAATATTCATTGTAGGTATCATGAGAATCATATGGAACTAAATGCCTACTTTCAAAAGAATAAATATCATGAAATCCTTTAAACCTAGCATATGTTTCTTCAAATGAGACTCAGTTTTGAACAGATGTCCCCTTAGACCTGTTACATTAAGACTAAAATTACTAAATCAGCATTAGTTGTTTTTAAACTTAGGGCCATATTTTGCCACTGATTTTTATTCAAAGCTCCCACGGGCGTCAGTGGAAGATCGATGCATGGAAAAATGGCATAATATGTATCCTAGTTTTATTTATTTCATATGTATACAGCAGTATAAAATAATATATTACATTTACACTCATTTTACTTATGTATTATTATAGCATTCACAGTAACAAACACTATAGTTAAGATTTAAACTCATCTTTTGTTATAATACCCTGTTTTCACTCACAGATAACTGTCTCAAAAATGTGTTTCGAGCTGAAATTCCCTGCTTACTTTCAGCTCCACGATGTACGGATGTATTGGAAGTCTGAGTTCTATAATTCAGAAATTTTTGAGTGTCATGTGAAATTTTAATATTGCACCATCAATGCAAAATTTTCATGCAACTCAAAAACATCTGGAGTGTAAAACTTCAAACTAAGCATGTGACAAGTTTTCAAGAAATAAAAGTCATTTTTCTAATTTTACAAATACTTAAAAAATAACAGTGGTTAGAAATACATGCATGCACACTAAAGATATTAGAATTTTAGTCATATTATTGCCTGCAATACTCTGGCGGCACCCATCTACCAGCATCCTCATAGAATGCTATAATCTAAAACCTATGCCAAGTTTTAGATGAAAAAAAAACATTGAACAGTAGTTTCACAAATTGCTGTATAAGGATTTTGTTCGACCTAGCAGAGGGAAATTCCTTGATGTGCTAACAATATATAAAATAATTCTACTACTCCATGGCATAAAAAATACGGAATTTTGTCATTTCCTGTTTTTCCTTGTTAAAAAGGAACATAAAAAGGATGTTAAGTGCAAAGCCTTTACCACTACAAAATTAGAGTTGAAAAAGATAAAGAACCCAAGAAATTGCAATATGAAAAATATAGGATTTTCAGAAAAATCATCAAGTATACCAATGTTTTAAATATTTTTGTCTTCCTCGGGTATTAAAAGTACACATAGAAATATGAGGGGAGAGAAAGAAAACCACATGAAATGACAATTAACCGTGCTCTTATCCCTCAGTACCATAAGTAATTTTCTTTATCCTGCCTAACATGTGCAACATTCTTACTGAGTAATTATATTAAATATTACCTTTACTTAAGCAAATAATTTTTGTAAGCTGAAATGATACAATGCATACAATGATCTTAAAGTTTTTGTTGAGAATTGTGATGCTTTTTCTTCCTCCTCTTGTCAGAGAAGTAGAAGAGTTTCTACATTATAGAAGATCTGACATCAAATTATAACACTATCAAGAAATGAAGCAAGAGGATAAGTAAAATATTTAAATCTTCTCCTATAGTACTTAATTTGCAATGTTTGATAAAGGCATTGCATTTAATATCTTCAAAAAACAATATACATATTTCCTTCATATTTCCCAAGAAAGATGATACACTTACAGTGACACCATTGTATCTGTCAAGTAATTCTGATGTGATATTTAAATATTGGATTTAAAATGATTTCACAGAATTATGTCACAAGGTAAAAATTAGAATTTTACGGGTGGATAAAATATTTCTAAAGATTGTCATTTGACATACCTTTGAAACATTAAGACACTGTTTCCACAGGAAAGTATTTTGACATTTTTACTACTTTAAAACTAACCATGTTATCAAGGCATAAATATCATGATTATTCATTTTGGAAATAATTTATTGATGAAATGTTGTCTAATAATTTACATATTATTTTCCTTTGATAAGTATAAAGTTATATAAGATTGGATATTAAGATGACTAAATAGAAAAACTGTTCTAAAATTCCTTTTCACACTACTCTGATAAGTTTTTACTTGAAAACCTTTATTATTGGCAGATTGCATTTTTCTGTTTTATTGTCATTGGTAGATAACACTTTAGCCAATTTGTATCCTTACTCTATTGTAACTTCTGATTTATTCTGGATGCAATAGATAATTGAATAATAGCTAAATGTTTAATATTTTGTTTTAAATAATTCTATTTTTTCCAAATATTAGGTAAGATTTCTTTGTTTCTTCTTGTTGTTTGTTTTTGTAGATTAATGATATAATTTAAGAATTTAAATGCCAATTTGAAGAACTGTTACTATGACTTGAACAAAACTAATGCATTAATATATGATATAAGAAATTTGTTCAAGGGAGATTATATACAATGATATAAAGGGCTAAATAATTAAAGAAATTTTTAAGTTTGAATGAATGAATATAACCATAATATAGGAAGTGAGAATATCCTTATTTTTAATGCATGTGATAAGGCAGACGGATGTGTGTATTCCAACATAATTGTAAAATGATGAATGAAAGATTTTAATTAAAGCAGAGTGATTCAACAAGAAAATCATTTTCTTGTTTAAAAAGCAATTACAACAAGCAGACATTTTTCCAACAAAATTATATAAAAACATATCCTTACCAAAATAGTCTATCATTCAAAATATTAATGTAGTAGTGCCAAAAGTTTGAGAAAATGTTCCTGCTGCACTTATGTGAATGCATGTGCTTTTTGTGTCATATGTGATGGATTAGTTATATATATTTTTAAAGGGTCCTCAAAAGTCTGGAACACAACACATATTATTTCAATATATAAAATAATTAGATTATGTCATATTAATATCTATAATTTGATACCAGTCAAATGAGTGATGCCAAAAGCCACTCGACTATGTATGTATCAAGGATGTATGAATATGCGTACTCATTTTAATGTTAAATTGAAGAAATATATTCCCATCTAAATGACCATAAAATCATAAAATCGGGTGGGAAACATTTGTTATGTGTTAAGTTTTAGTCTATTCTCTAATAATCTAGCACAGTTCAAACTATCACTGAATTCATAAGATCAGCTGACAATTAAGGTAAATACTGCCAAACTGACCTGTAATTTGGACTGGACAAACATTCAGATATGTTGAAGCCTTTTTTAGAGGGGACCTATGAGAATTCTATTTTTTGCTAAGAAGATTATGTCAAAGTCTCTGATTTTTCTCTCTTAATTTCTCTCTTAGGTAAGCAATAAAAAACATCAGGAAAAAAAACTATGTAAAAGAAAGGAAAATACATCTTAACGAATTTAATAATTAATTTTGTTGACCCAAAAATAAGTGGCAAGCTTAACCTTTCAAGGCTGACTCAGAAAGAATTTTTCTCATTAATAAAACACTGACTATACTGAAGCTATAAAACTTTCACATGTAAGATAATACCGAAACAATAACATACCATGATTCTATCTCCAAATTTATTTGATTTATTTTGAATTTAGAGATCCCTTATATCTTATAGTTACTCTTTACCAGTTCAGATATTGAGATATCTCTATATATTCATATAGAGCTATAAATAAATTTTATATTCATATGTTATTAAGAGACACAAAACTATGTAAAACTACGTAAAATAAAATTCTCTGTGAGTTCTATGGTTGAAAACTTCTTAAAATAGCAATCTCAGTGACAGACTTTACATCACAAAATGTACAGACACCCAGTGTTTGCTTTTGTTTTTTTCTAACAACAAATACAGGTGAATTTATAGATTCCTTATAAAAGCTTTAAATGATTCTAAATTCAAAGCCATAGAAATAGAATCGAAAGAATGTAGATCGTTAGAGATTTTGATATTACATGTTCAGTGCTCTTCTGATAACATCGACAGCTATATCTTTGGCATTGAAAATTCAGTACGAGTTCTTGACAAAATTTTGTGGCTTAGAGCTGCATTTTCTTTTAAACAAGGAAAAACAGGGTTGTATAAGATATGAAAATTGGGAGGAAATTATTAATGTTTTTTTTCTCTTAATAAGCTTATCTTTGGGACCCTGAATTACCTTTTACTTTACTGTATGATGTGGACTGTATGAATCCGTTTAAAAACAAGCTGAGTTGTACCACATTTTAGGAAAATTATATAATATAATATATATATTTTATATTTATTTAGAAGCTTTGAAATAGTACAGTAAACACTTTGCAACACGGTGTATAAACTACAGAATGTCTTTGATATTTTGTGGGTCTTCAGAATACAACATTTTTTTATAACCCACAGGTGAAAAGAACATAATCACAATCTCTCTTGTAAAGTTGGAATAGTTTGGGGAACACTTGATCACACAAAAATAATATAAAACAGTCAAGTTTAAAACAGATATTGCATTTATAATGCACAAATTTCCTTTATCTTTATGACTGGCTTCTCGTGGTGAATATAAACATCTAAAGGGCTCAGTGACATTTGGAGAGAGAAAGATATATAGTGCTGTAAACAGGCACACACTGATCGGAGAGGCAGAATCAGTTGCCTCTAAAGTTTCTACAGTTCTGCACATTTCAACTCATTTCTCAGGCCTGCTGAGAGCGATTAAGTCCTATAATTGGCCACGATGACTCCGCCGGCAATCTAATACTCAGTTACACACAACTAACTGGATGGCCAAGATAATGAAGTTGAAAAGTTGATGCTTTTGTTGGTCGACTTTGTGCAAATCATGCTGCTTCAGGTAAATCCTGTAGAATTGACTAGCATATCCTTTTCCGTGCTGTGAAAAAGAAAGAAAAATACTCTAAGAAAAGGAGCCTGCGTTTTGGAGTTTTAGAATTGCATGTCATCCTAAAAGAAACAAATGGAACTGGAAATACGTTGTGTCCCTATACCAGACCCATGTGGTGTTAAAAAAATTTCAGTGGTAAATGTGGTTTCTAATAGTCAAGTTATTCTGGTGCTTGGATTTCTAAAAATGATAGTTTTGATATTTTAAAAAATCAGTTTCATGTGGGAGATGTATATTTTATATACCAACCACCAGTAATGTGGAGACTAACCTTTTAAAGTGACATACAAAACAATGCTTACTTCACTACTTATGCACGACCAGAGTATAGAAAAAAAAAATGTGTGGCTCTTAAATATTCTAGAACAAACCTTTATAATAGCTATGAACAACTGGTTTATGTTTAGTTCAATAAATCCTAAGTTATATTTATTAAATCGATATATAATACAGAAAACTATACCAGAAAATGTTTATGTAATTAAAAATTAAAGGATGTTTCACATTTTCTAGGTTTACTTTATCTCATCTTTGAAATTATGCAAAAACCAAACCTTTTTTATGTCTACAAAATTTTTAAAAAATCTAAATTTATCCCCTAAAAGGAATCAGTTTTCTTATAAAGAAGGTAAAGGTGAAAAGAGAAAAAGATATTGAATTTGGCTCCATCTTATAAAATGTATTGAATTATGAAGTAGCATTTCTAAATTCAATCATTTAGGTTTTACGATGTTAAGTATTTTATTTATTTATAATGGTAACAGGTATTTCTTCCCACCTATCTATAATCTTTATATTTGGCAATGAGCACTATGAGAACAGAAACGGCATCATAATAGATATATGATAAAAAGGTCAATATCTGGCACATAATTAGATATATGATATAAAGGTACTGAAAATTGTGTACAATTGTGATAAAAGGCAATTTAGTTGTATAAAGTCAAATATAAGAAAAATTATATATTTGGAGAGAGGATTAAAAATTAAGAACTACTCTAAAGGCTATAACTAGGTTCTTTCAGTCTGGTGAATAGTTGGGTTTTTTTTTTGTTTCTTTTGGGGGATTCCTTACACAAATATAAGAACACACTGGTCATGGGGCACCTGGATGGCTTAGTAATTAAGCATCTGCCTTCGGCTCAGGTCACAATCCAGGGAGGATCCCAGAGTCCCGGAATCTAACCCTGCGTTGCCTTGGGCTCCCTGCTCAGCAGGAAGCCTGCTTCTCCCTCTTTCACTCCTCTTGCTTGTGTTCCTCTCTAGCTCTGTTTCTCTCTGTCAAATAAATAAATAAGATCTTCAAAAAAAAAAAAAAAAAAGAACATACGGGTCAGTTCAATCCCTCCTCTATGGTATTTCCATTAGTTTCTCTTTTTAAATATTTTTTTCCATTAGTTTCAAGTAGATTATCTGGTTATATATTTTTCCTAATTTATTTCCCTGATTCTCTCATTTATTTTTCCTCAAAAGCTCAGTTTGTGACCAGACTACCAAATATTTCTTCCCTAGGCCACTGTTTAGCAGCCACATCAATTAAAATTGTAAACGTCAGGCACCACCCACTGACACAAATAAAGTGAAAATGAATATATACATGTACTGTGTAGTAACTAGTATTGAAAACAATCAAAACATATTTTGGTTTGTAATATTATATAATATCATGAATTATAAAATGAGTTAGCTCCACAGCACTACATGGTAGTTACTATAACTTACCTGCACATAATGCTACAGAGAATATTCTATAAAAGAAATCGAAATTGGGTCTTTTTAAATAGTCAAATCCTGTTTTCTTATGTTGTTGAATTGAAATTTCCTGTTTCATGATATACTTGAGTATATCTGATTTAAATATATTTGGTTTATACCCATCAGAATTTAAAATTCTTCAGTAAATTCAAATAACTGAACATTATAAAATTCAGGTTTGTAAAATGAATTGGATAAATAATTACAGTGACCACACAATTTATTGTCCAAGATAAACAACTGTGTGAGTAAAAGGGAATACTTTTACTTTTATAAGTATTGTAATTACAATAATCACATAAGACATAATCTTGTGCTTTCATGGACAACGCAGGAAATATGAATATCTTATAAACAATGCCACTTTTCTCAAATAAGTTAGAGATATTACTTACAGGATGAAGTTTTCTCTTAAAATACTAGAGGGACTATCTTAAAATACTCATTTATAAGAAACTATAGGAAACACCTTGAACATTTATAGTTCGGGGACAAAAGGAACTCAGGAGTGGCCTATCCTCACCTATAAACTACTTTATCGTGTGCAAAAATTAATATACTGAAAAACTACTTCTTAGTATAATGCAGAAATTAGTCAACACGATATATACTTAAATCAAGAAGATATTTCTAATTAGGGTAAAAGATTACTTATGGGAAAAGTTATTAGCATAGATATTATATGTTCATTTGATTCAGTCAAAATACAAAAAGAAATTAGATTATTAAAATAGTTCAGAGTTTTAAGAACACAGAAGTTCAGCACAAATTACACTTGATATCTTAAACTTAAACATAAGCTTAAATGCGTACTTTAATTACGGCTTAGTTATAGGTGTGCTGCTTTTATTTAAAAGTGCGCCCATTCCAGCAGTTGTATGAATAATATAATCGCCTTTTACTAAATTACCTTCTCCCACCTATCTGTTAATTCAGAAATGTAAATCTGAATAGGGCAAATGTTAAGGGCTGACATTGAAGAACAAAGTAGAACGAGGAGGAAAGATTTCCTCCATTTCCGAAGCAAATTTCCCAAGTGCGAAGTACTGCCAGACAAACTAGAGAAAATGAAATATTATTACTAAAGTTATAGTCACATACATTTTGTTTCAAGTTTTTAAGAGTTTGAATACTGAATGCTCATTACTTTGGGGGGTTACCTGGGTTAATGTTGGACAAGTAGCACACAAATATATATATAATATATTATATAGTATAACAACGTTACTACATTTTACAGTCAGTGACAAATACAGTCACTCCACAGCATTAACTGTTGAGGCTATGCATTTGCTGAAGCATTTCAGGCTAGGGAGAATGGGTCAAATACACTGAGTATCTATGCTTTAAGATATATTCTAGGGGCACCTGGGTGGCTCAGTTGGTTGGACAACTGCCTTCGGCTCAGGCCATGATCCCGGAGACCCGGGATCAAGTTCCACATCGGGCTCCCTGCTCGGTGGGAAGCCTGCTTCTCCCTCTCTCGCTGCCCCTGCTTGTGTTCCCTCTCTGGCTGTGTTTCTCTCTGTCAGATAAATAAAATCTTTAAAAAAAAAAAAAAGATATATTCTACATATGTTTCAGAATTATGTAAGCATACTTAGAAATTTTCTGTTTTTTCTTTTCAATTCACAAATGCATTTTTTTTTCCTTTAACTATTCATCAGCATATGTAGGGAATTGGTCACTTGATAGAGTTGAAAAGAATTTTTTTTCCCAGTCATATCTAATAGTAACAGGAAAAGGACTGTTAGTATTTCTTTGTACTTCTACTTATTCATTCACTGCATTTATTCTTCATAATGAAGCACAGAAATCTTGCACTTAAGACCTTTATCTTATTGTCTGAACTATGGATGAAAAAAATCACTCTTAAGTAATTTTCTTTTAGGGAAAAGAGATATTCAAATATTTACTCTCTTATAGTTTAGGACATATATGTGCATATATATTTAACACATTTGTATGCATATATTCAACTTCTTTTTTTGCTGAAAGTTCCAGGATGTATATTTTTCTTCATATCGTGGACTCCTGTTATTGCCTTTGGTAATTTATAAAGTATAATATTAAACGTTGGGACATTTACAAATTCAGATCAATGACTATAAGCATGTATGCTGCAAAGATAATTATAAAAACATCGGTACTGATATCCTATTTATACCGTGTATAATAGTATAATTAGCTTGCAGAAAAATAATTTCCTGTAATACATTAAAATGACAATGTAATAATTTATTAACATTTCTATATTTGCCTACAGGAAGCAAAACATCCTTTATACTTTATGAGAGTATGAACCACAGAAGTTAAAGAAATATATAAACATGTAAAGGGACCTAACGTATTAATGTGACTGAAAGAAAGAACAGCCTTCAAACATTCCAGATATTGAGACTCCACGGCAGTGAAAAACTTCCAGAAGCCGAGATCAGTAACCTACTTCACAGCACATTCAAATGTTTAATGAGCCTCACCAGCAGGACACATCTTTATATGTAAAGTGAATCTAGCAGATAAGAGTTAAAACCCATTACCCCTTTTAGAGAAGTCAGAAACACTCGCCCTCTGTGGCCTAAGATTATAAACTGAAACACCATTTAAAAGCAAGCCTCCATTAGAGACCTGTCCAGTTGAATAATCAATTATTTTAAGTTTCCTCTATCTTATTCTCGAGACATTTTTGAGGATTCCTTTCAAAATCTTGATAATTTCTTGTTGTTGCTGTTGTTGAACTGTAAAGTCTGGCAATGAACATAGTAGCAATAACTACTAAATGTGGGTCACTGCTTGATTTGTCTTTTATCTCCCCCCTTGAACAGTATTAAATTTGCCTTTATATTTTAAAATATAATTGTACGTGGTTCATATTGTAGCTGTTTTCCTTTCCACAAAAAAATAACAAAAACGTTTTGAATTTTAAGATATATACAATGAAAAAACTAATTCAATGCTATAGTTAATTATGAATTATAAAAAGACTGAAAGCCCTCTGTTAATATAATATGTATTGTCTTTTGTGCAATAATATTAGCTTAGTGCATCATGAAGTTGTGTTCTTACATTTATTTCGTGACATTCACAACATCCTCATGCTAAATTTCCTTTCTTCCTTTCATTGAACAGTATGCTTTTTATTCTACTTTGATAGAGTTAAGGGATTATAGAATATATCTAGAAAATAAGAGTTCATCTGGAGAAAGTAATTCTAATATGTAAATTTGATCAGTCTATTAGAAAGAAAACTTTGTGAAATAAATGATTTAAACGATCCTTCATAACATTCATGCAAGAATAATATATATTAAAGGCAAGTATTCAGGTCAGTCTACTGTGTATGTAATGCTTACAATGTAATCTGCAATTAATACATGTTCGTTAAAAGATAAATTCATGTGTATTTGAAGAAGTAAGAAACTGGTAAGGATAGTTTTGTGGTAGATAAATTGTCATCCGTGAATGAGTAAAATGGATAATTTCTAAGAGAGGAGACGAGCATGTTGAGCATAGTTTCTTCATAGACTAGATTCTATCTCTAGCAATTCTAGCACCCTTAACTACTCTCAAAAAGAAAACCACTGCCTGTCATTTTCATCTTTCAAAATGGCATCACTTAGACCAAATTCCTAAACTGGAGCCCCATACCTAATCTAAATGCAGTTTCAGTCTTCCCCAGAGATGTGTTAACCAGTCAGTCGAAAGAAACTTTTTGATTAGTGATTAGCACCAGTGAATCAGACACAAGTGCCCTCTTCCTTTCCCAAAGGAAGATGAGGTAATCTGTGTGTTAAGATCCCTTTCTTATCCCCCTAAGGGAAAGCAGCCTTGCCTGGTACAATCCTTTCCTTTCGCTAATAACTTTCTTGCCCCACCTTCCTTCTATAAAAATCTTCCGTTTTGTAAAATTCCTCAGAGGGCTCCTGTATTTGCTAGATGGGATGCCATCCGATTGTTGAATCATTTAATAAAGCCAATTAGATACTTAAAATGTACTCCATTGAATTTTTGTTACTTAACAATAGGGTAACAAATGCTGCTCTATTTTAGTTATGTTAAAAGCTGTATACTAATTTGAGGCTATAGATTAAATATGAATTAGAACTCATTTTCTCACTAAGAATGGTATGTGCAAAGAAGGAATTTATTTTGTAAGTTTTGGAATATGCCCCCCAAGATCAAGTAGAGTGATGCACTGTGCAATGCCCTGAATTTAATATCAGTGAAAATTTCAGAATTTATTGCTCAATGTTTATTTTCAAGCCAAACTTTATTGTTAATTAAAAGACTTAACCTTGAAAACAGGAGCCTCTGTTTGTCCAGAAGTACATTCCACAACTGTGACAATATACCGTGGCTCTCATATAGCTTTGTATGAGGAAATGAATCCCCTGAAACATCATAGGTTCCTTCTAAATAGAGAATCTATAGGTTTCAGAGGTTTCTATATACTTGCATGTGTTTGTGTGTATGCGGGATGTGTAATTTAAAATTACCTTCGCACAAAGTTGAGGGTACATTTACAACTGGTTCAATAGAGAGTTTCCAGTCTGTGGGTTACTGCAACCACATCAGCTACCACTAATATTTTTGACAGGGTGGATGTATAATTATGGTAACTCAATTTTGTTTGGTTTAAAAATCTTTAACTCTGACTAGATTAATTAAGAGTGATTTGAACTCTATAGCAAAAACCAGTGATAGTGTATCAGCTCCTTTAATTAGACAATACACTTTGATTATTATCATTACCTAAATTGATTTAAGCAAGATAGCTAAAAACACAGTAATTGTGCATAATTTTTCCACCTAAACACAAGAGTTGTCAATATTCTAAAGGATTCTAAGTATCCTTGGAATTTCTTTTGAAGACAATCCACTCAATTATCTGACGTTAGTAATGACAAAGAATACTTTAATTCAAGTTTAAAAATACCATTATTTTGTATATCTAAAATTACAACAAGATATCTGTATGTTCCTTTAAAGAATAAATAGTTCTTTTTTCTTTGAGAATTATGAGTGATATCATCTACTGACATTTAGACACTGATATTTCAATTAGTTTCCTTCCAAACAGTATTATAAGATCAAATTAGTTATTTTCCTGTAAAGTTGAAATTAGCATTAATTTTCAAAGCAGAAAGCATGAAAAAAAATGCCTGAATGGGATTTGTCATTCCTACAGGTATAGGGATCTTACGTGTATAAATCTATCTGCAACAAACATCATTGTATCATGGTATTAGATCAACTATTAGTGATGTGTGCAACCTTGTTTTTTATATGAAAACCAAGTATAAATTCCAGCAAAGTAGGAAAAACTTAAAAAATAAATACATAAGGCCTTCATTCAAAAAATATGTAACCATATATCTAATTTATTAACCACTAAATAACCTACTTAAATAGCGATACAATTTCAAAATAATTTAAGTAAAACCTTAGATAATTAAGCCATGAAAATAAGTGCAAAATCTTCTGGATTGGTCAATAACATACTTAAAACACAATTTATACAAATTTATTTTCAAGAAAGACACACACAATACACATGACTTAGAAACTATGTGTAATAAATGGCTGTTTATTTAATATTCTTAATGATCTGATTTCCCCTAACATAATTCAGTTGCTTCTCTATTAAAACAAATAGCAGATTAAAAACAAGAATTGCAGGTTCAGAGAGGGGTTGGAAGGCTGACCACTCACACTAAAACAGGTTACGAACCCCAAGACTATGTATGGACTTCCAAAGCCCCTTGAGCCAGGTTGGCAAAGGAAACACAGAGTGCCCAGGTACATTTGAATTTCAAACCAATAACGAATAACTTGTTAGTATACAGATATCCCATGCAGTATTTAGGTGTCGTGTCTTCTATTTGCTAAATCTGGTAACCCTACCCTAAGACATCTGCTTCATGACACTGCAGATGACATTGGTTACCACTGACGCCAATACTACAGTGTTTCCTGGAAAAACGTTGCATTACATTTTCTAATTATTTTAAAACACTGTAATTCATATATTCTATATGTATTTCCATCTAAAATGATTTAAAATTGAGATATCAAAATGTTTTTAAATTTAAATTAAGATTTAAAATTCAAAAGAAGATAAATATATAAATAAAATTCAAGATAATTAATTGTTTTTAAATTAGTTCTTTGGATCAGGATTAATTTTTTTTTTAATATTTTATTTATTTGACAGAGAGAAACACAGCCAGAGAGGGAACACAAGCAGCGGGAGAGAAAGTGGGAGAAGCAGGCTTCCCAGCGAGCAGGGAGCCCGATGTGGGACTCGATCCCGGGTCTCCGGGATCATGACCTGAGCCAAAGGCAGTCGCTTAACCAACTGAGCCACCCAGGCGCCCCCAGGATTAAATTTTAACCTTGTTTTGAATGAAATCTTTGTTTTTGTGAGATAGATACAGCATATTAGATAAAATTATTAGATACAGCATATTAGATAAAAAGTTCTTTCTTTCACATAATAAAATAATTTTAAATAATTTACTCTAAAATCTAGGGCTATGTGTATGTTTTAATTTTAGTTATCCCCTAGAAACTCATTAAACTTCCTCTCCCTTGCCCTTTCAATTTAACCTATCATCAGATAATTAAAGATTTGAAAAATGACAGGCAGGGCACCTGAGTGGCTCAGTCAGTTAAGCATCTGTCTTGGGCTCAGATCAGGATCTCAGGCTATGCATTAAGCTCCCTGCTCAGAGAGGAGTCTGCCTTTCCCTCTCCCTCGGTTCCTTGCCTCCCTGTCCCACTCCTGCTCTCTCCCTTCAAATAAATAAATAAAATCTTTCAAAACTGACAGGCAGTAAACTGAACTCACCTTTAAAAAAAACCCTCAAAAGTGCTAACTTGATGAAATAAGATTATATCATGCTCATTAAAGGTTATTATGTACTAATTAAGTGACAAGATCTGGATCCTTAAACAGTTAAATTATTTCTCATAACTTCACACTTTGTGCTTAAATAATGTTCGTCTTAATTATTATAAATATTTACCACATAAAAGTCATGCTATACACTTAATATTTATTAAAAATATCACAATAAATCTAGGAAAAAGTTCAAATTTTAAATAATCAAACTTTGCTGGGGCCTGCAACAGATTCTAGTTAAATAGTATTGACAATGTATGTTTATATATAAGATATCAATAACATTATTAAAATATGATAAATGTACAAATCTACCTGCATCTGTAATAAAGTTCTCACACAAAAAATTCAAAAATTTGTCTTATTAAAAAAAGTATTTGAGATATTCAGTTGCCACAAGGCCATATAAAAATAACTAAGAAAACAATCTGAAAATAATTCATGCATTAATGATGATGAGTAAAAATACCAAACACTTAAAAATTGTTACACTGAAACCCCCTAAAGCTAAATTCAGATAAATTGCCTACAACCATAGTTATCCTGTAGTATAATCTCTTGTCCCAGCCTGTAAGCATGTATTACAATGGATTTCCATTTTTGTTCATGTTTAAGTACCTTATATTTACTTAAATTTTTACATATATGTTTGTAAATGACATGCAACTGACCATTGAAAAAAATAAATTAGTGAAATTAGCAGTTGGTGATGGTGAAACATGAGGCTTAAGGAGTTTGTTTGTTTTTAAGATTTATTTATTTATTTGAGAAAGCAGGCACTCTTGTGCACTATCTTGTGAGTGGGGGAGGGCAAAAGAAGGGACAGACAGAGAACAGATAATCTTTTTTTTTTTTAATTTATTTATTTGACAGAGAGAAACACAGCTAGACTAGAAAGGGGACACAAGCAGGGAGAGTGAGAGAGGGAGAAGTGGGCCTCCCACAGAGCAGGGAGCCAGATGCGGGACTCGATCCAGGGACTCGGACTCCAGGATCACGACCTGAGCTGAAGGCAGACTTCCAAGGACTGAGCCACCCAGGCACCCCCAGATGGAGAATCTTAAGAAGACTTCCTGCAGCAGGGACCCTGATGTCATGACCTGACCCGAAATCAAGAGTTGGATGCTTAACCAACTGAGCCACCCAGGCACCCTGAGGCTTGAGTTTTTAAAGAAAAAGTGATCAACCAGAAAAAAAGAATAAAAGGACTAATATAATTAAGGCCATAATAAAAAGGACATGGAAATTATAGAAGGTGGAAAGATGATGAAATGAGGGAAAGTATGTTAGGAATGAAAATGGTTAGGTTTGGGGGTTGTTTATTTGTTTTGATATTAAGAGATTATTATAATTACATTAATTTGTGTAAGTCAGGACAATGCCTACCTAGATAACTAAAGAGAAAAATATGGCACTTGCTATTTAACTTTAGGATGTTTCATTTGTTGATTCATTGATGTAGTCTCTAAGCATTTATGGGTGTTTACTTTGCTCCAGACAAAATTCTGGAACTTGACATTCTAAAATGAATACACATGGGTTCTGCTTTAAGAGATTTAACAATCCAATATTAAAAACAATTGTTTTTCAGGATATTTTAAAAACAGAATGTGTATCTGTCTTGGTCTGGAAAGGCTTCTTATTAAAGGCAACTTATTAAAATGAGTCGAATTTTGATTGATGAGTAAGAGACAGACACACTGATGTAGTGTGGAGTGGTTTTGGAGAAGAGAGAGATTCCAGAGGGAAAACAGAATGTGTCAAAGCAAACGACCCCGGGGAGAACGGTGTATCGAGAAGCTAACAATCACTGAATGACGTGAAGCAAAAGCTGTAGGCAGGGTTTAAACATAAAAAAACTTTTAAAGCCAGCAAGCATTATTGTGGTCACAACAGGTAGCTTCTCAAAATTTTTAGAGGAGCTACTGAAGTCAAATGTCTGTAAATATAAATTAATACTCTACTTGACTGTAGGAGCCAGATGGAAAAAGAGAGGGGTCTTCATTAATCTTGGTGAGCTACGCAGAAAGGACTAGGATTGGGGAACGCAAAAGGAAGTACACCTGTGTCTCCTCACAGAACCCAGCAAAGATTCCAGGTTTTATACTTGATGTATCTGGGAAGAGTTTGCATTCCATCACCCTAAATCTCCCAAATGCAACAAAATATGTTGCAATCAAATGATTACTTGGGTGTTTTAGAGCTGATAACTCAATTACTACGGGTAACTGTGAAAGAAAAAAAGTGGAGAAAGGAGCTATTTAAATAGTGATTTAGTGATTCTGGGGCGCCTGGGTGGCTCAGTTGGTTAAGTGACTGCCTTAGGCTCAGGTCATGATCCCGGAGACCCAGGATCGAGTCCCACATCGGGCTCCCTGCTTGGCAGGAAGCCTGCTTCTCCCTCTCTCACTCCCCTTGCTTGTGTTCCCTCTCTGGCTGTGTTTCTCTCTGTCAAATAAATAAATAAAATCTTAAAAAAAAAAAAAAAAGAAGTGATTCTGTCCCAAATTTCAAGCTTCGAGTAGTATCAGCAACAATAAAAGCCAGGTACCTATAGAAAAGCATGGAACATTTTTCCCACACATCTTAACAAAGAAAAAAATAAGGCAGATAATATCATAGACTAACATTAAATTTACTTTATAACTATGAAATTGATTTTTTAAAAATAAAATATAGCTTCTGGTTTATTCTTTCTCAGAGAGACACAAGTAAGTCTTATCCTGGAAACATCTGGTCGGCAATTTACAGAAATAGTGAAGAAACAGGGACAATTTTAATTATGGCATTTAAAATAACATATTTTAAGTGATAAAGGTCACATGCATTGATCAGATCTTTCCCATGCAAAAATAACCTCAGGTACTAGTATTTTCAGTTATCATCTTTCTTTGTATCTACTTTTCACTTCCCCAAATACTAAATATTAATTTAATAAAGTACATATAGTTCATCTTTCTCTACCTTACTGATATGTACTTTCAAGGGTGTTCCTAGCTGGTTATTAGTTTTCTAATCAAAATGTATTCCCTTCTGGGGTGCTTGGGTGGCTCAGTCGGTTGAGCTACTGACTCTTGGTTTTGGCTCAGTTCTTGATCTCGGAGTTGTGAGATGGAGCCTTTGTAGGGCTCAGCAATCAGTACGGAGTCTTGCTTGTCCCTCCCTCTCTGCTCCTCATCCCCACTCACACACACACTCTTTCTCTCTCTCAAATAAATAAAATCTTCAAAAATTAAAAAAAAAAAAAACAAGTATTCCCTTCCAGCATGTGATCCTCAATAGTAGTATAGTGGGGGATGCAAACTTTTCTCAGTCATTTAGTCTGAAGATTTCAGAACCATCCCGGATAACTACTTTCTTTATCTTTTATTGCTACATTGAGAATTCTAATACTTTCCATTTCTTTTTTTTTTTTTTCAAAATTTCTCTAATAGTAATCCTTTCATTGTCATGCTCCACCAGACCTTTACTGCCACAAAGCCTGACAATGCCGATAACACTCTGCTGATAAAAACAAAACCCAAAGCACCACACAACACATCCTTTCTGATTCCCCTAGGAATAGAGCCCACTTTCTTAAGCCTGGGATTCAAATAGTGAATGGGTTACAAATAAAGGCTCAAATAAAAAGTCTAGCTCTCCCTCACTAGCCATCAGACCATGGACAAGCTACTGGACATCTCTTTTGCTCAATTTTATAATCTGGAAATGGACCAGCATACTTTTTTCATTTGGTTATTGTAAGGCTTACATGTATTAATATCTGAAAAGTGTTTAGAATTATGAGTGCTAGGCTGATAATAAGTTCTTAACAATTGTTAGCTACTATTACTATTAGTATTATTACTTAAAATGAGTCTTAATCTATCCAAAACATAACTTTCAAACTTAAACTTTTGCTATTCCCTCTGGATATATGTTATAGATTTGGCAACCTATATTATTCATTTCTTCATATGTATTTGCTCTCTAGTGCCACACTTTTGTTCATTCTTTTCTGTACTCCTAGAACACCTTTTTCATCCATAAGTTAAAAATCATTCAGATAGTGCTCCAATAATGGCCCCAAAGTAGAGTTCTATAAATCCTTCCTTGCTTACGCTGTAAGAGATCTTTTCCAAAGATAGCCGAAGGTATTTACTATAATAAAGTAAATATATTGTGTATCTGTTAATGAGATGAGAAACTTAAAGTAGAATCATTGAAAACAACAGTACATGTTGAGAAGAGAGAAAATGTTTAATTGCAGATGACACTGCGATTTCATTCACAGATATGTAAATGAAAAAACAATTATATCTGTTTTAAAATTTAATTTTTTCCCCATAATTGGGCAATAGTACTATTAAGTGCAGGAATTTTTACCATTTTATAAAAAGATGAGAATTTTTTTTTCATATGAGAAATGCACTTAAAAAGAAGAATATATAATGCTAAATTGTAATCGGGCACTAAAATTTAGTGTTAGGTCTATTGTTATTTTGGCAAAATAGTGATATACATGCAAAACCCACCTGGAAGGCAGGAGCCAGAAAACACATGGAATCATGCTCATGAGAAGCGCCCAGACAGCCCAATGAAACAAACCATAAACAGAAAGTAAAATTTGGGTAGTTTTTTAGGATTTCTCAAATGAGCTTGTGACATCATTTGCTAGTTCTACGTGACTTTTATTTTTTAATGTTTTTTTAAAGATTTTATTTATTTATTCAACACAGAGAGTGAGATCACAAGTAGGCAGAGAGGCAGGCAGAGAGAGAGGAGGAAGCAGACTCCCTACTGAGCAGAGAGCCCGATGTGGGGCTTGATCCCAGGACCCTGAGATCATGACCTGAGCCAAAGGCAGACGCTTAACCTTCTGAGCCACCCAGGCGCCCCTCTACGTGACTTTTAAAGACAAAGTTACAAAAACATAAATATACAGTGCTGTCTGAGAGAATTAGGTTTATCAGATAGTAGGATTTTAGTGAAGAAAAAGAGGCAAGGAAATATTTGAGCTTCTGCATGTTCAAATGTTGATTTATGACAGACAGAGATATCTATCACATATTATATAGAAAGACTCAATTTTCACATTAACTGTGATGATCTTTGGGCATCTGTGTCTCCCACACAAGGATATCAGAACTCTTGGGAGTAACAAAGTCCTGTCTAAGGCCAGAATTTAATGTATTAGTACAACTGTCAAAATGTAGATTGTGTCAAATTAGATATGGGCATCTATCACTTAAAAATGCTTTTTGGCTTGAAGAAATATAAACTCCTTATTTTTAAATATAATATGCCCCTTCTTATACTGAAATAATAATCTATCATCTCAAAAGTGTATTCTTTGTTAGATTATTTTTACTGTTTTTTGCACATGATCAAGTATCTTTACTTATTGTAAATACAGAAGTTAAGTAAAATAATGAGAACATGACATTTTAAAAATTAGAATCGTACTTTGTGACTAACATCACCATAAAATGAATACAACCTAGTCTTTGCTGGCATTATACCTTTTGTTCTAGTCAATCAATTTCATTGGTTTCACAGATGAAAAAGGGAAATAGGGATACTGTACTTTTAAGACATATGTATTATGTGAGAGAATTACACTACAGATGTAAAATAGTGATATATCGTGAAAAGAACATTTGGAGTCTGATTTTTCTCTGGGAGTAAAAGAAAGCATAATTAGTTCTATTTAATCCAGAATTTTAATTTTCTCCATACTCAGGCTGATGTCATTGTTCCAATTTTAACTGAATATATGGTTGCCTTGAACACTTAATGAGTGCTTCCTTTGGTCCCAGGCACTCACTGCTTCAGGTATGTTAAATAATTTAATCTCTACAATGAGCTTTTGAGGATCTATGTCACAGATGAGGTAAATGAGTTACAGGAAGGTTAAAGAAATTACAAAGGTCACACAGCTAGTAACTGGCTGGATCAGTATTTGAACCTTGATAGATCAGCCCTGTAACCGGAGCTCTTAACTATACCACATCACATCTCTGATAGGAGGACAGATATAAAGACCCACTCTTGTAATTATGTAGCAGCCTACAAGTCCAAAGGAAGTACGCATATACCATAAGAACAAAATCAGAAAGTGATATTTGCTAAAATTAAAAATTCTGAGTTATCATAAAGTCAAAGTGGATAAAATTAGTGGTACTTAGGAAAACTTAGCCTGACAACAGAACTAGAATATTTTTCAAGTATTTGCTAAGACCACAGTCCGGCTAGGTAAATAGGTTATGTTTCTCTCTTAAAAAGAGAGCTGAGAGCTTTTCACTAGTGTTGTAATATGCCTGTGGTCGGTTTATCTTTTTTTTTTCCCCCAAAAGAGGGTTGGCAGTTAGCATGAGGTATAGGATGGGAGGATATCAATAATTAAAAATGCTTTTGCATATTTCTAGAATGGCACAGAGCAGGTGACACTGAGATGTCCTGATCTGAGTATGCTGATCTATGCAGAAGATACTGTATCCTTCTACTGAATGAGGATGCATAACTGTGTGTGATCACAAATAATAAACCTGATCTGATGCCTTTACATTTTCGACCAAAGTTCTCATAATCTTTCTGTTTCCCTCCTGGATATCTCTCAAGAGTGTTTCAATTGATTCCATTATTACGTATGCATTTAAATTAAGATACTGATCTTATTTTCACAAGTAACTGTGATGAATTCATGAGCCATAATCACTTTCCTATATAGTTGGCCTAGAGAACATTTATATAATTGAGTTCTAGGATGAACAAAATTGAAAATCACTATGCCTGGAATATAATAGGTGCTCAACAATAAGTTTTCTTGAATGTGGGTCACAATATTTAAGTCAGTAGCTTGGGAAGACATGCCTGAAGCAGCTAGCTAAAAACTTTCCTTATAGTTCTAAACTGCCATGGCATTATTTTACAATAAATAATAGTAATATAATAGGACCTATCGACATCCTTCTGAAATTAGAAATAATTGAAATATCAAAAACTCTGGAAGATCAATAAAGGGCATAGAATTAAAATTAACCTCAAAGCAATATAATATACCTTTTATAAACTACAGTAAATGTTTTCATTTAAGGGGAAGATAATATTTCCCCATTTTAGTTATATTAGCACACCTTCTCTATAAGCATTATGAAAATATAATTTCTATTAAGATTTCTTACACAGCAAGCAATTTAAGTTTCCAAGGATTATGTCCCTAGATTCCATGCTTGATATTAAGTGAGATTAAAATTAAATTTTTATTGTCAAATATTTCCTAAAAATAATTCTAAGCCTGCATTAAAAAAAAATTACCTTTCTCAGTAATCTCAATGAGTTAATATTTTGTTCTTATAATTTGAGAAATAATTATCTTCACACCATCCCACATATAATTTTAAAATATTGATTTCCCAGGGTGCCTGGGTGACTCAGTAGTTGGGCGTCTGCGTTCGGCACAGGTCATGATCCCGAGTCCTGGGATCAAGCCTCACATCCGGCTCTCTGTTCTGCAGAAAGCCTGCTTCTCCCTCTTTCACACCCTCTGCTTGTGTTCCCTCTCTAGCTGTGTTTCTCTCTGTCAAGTAAATAAAATCTTTAAAAAAAAAATACTGATTTTCCAAATCCTGAGCTTAAGTCAAGTTCAAAGGAGTTAGAATTCATTCCAATCTATGAATAAAAGGCATTTTTACATTGTCTAATACCAAAAAAACCCCAAAACCCTTTGGCTCTATATAATTAAGTATATTTATATAATCACAAATCATTCCTGTGTCTAATTCAAAAATTACTTCATCACCCTTGATAAATAAAAATAACTATCACTTTATAACATTGGTTGTATATTTATGAAGTTAATGCCTTTATTGTGTCTTATTTCATCTTTTCTGCCTTTAAGATGGACCGTCAGTAGTAGCTACTACTGTTATTAAATTTAGACTTAATGTTTAGCTAATACAATTTCCCATTTGATTTTTCCTTTCATTTTATTTTTCTTAAGTGTGTAATTAATTCATGATTTCAAGTTATCAAGCTAATGTTACATTTTAATTTATTCTCCAAAGTAGCAAACCAAAATGTAATGATCATAAACAGTGTGCTTGCTATATCTTCCAAAATAATTAAGAAAACAGTATTACTACCAGGTTTAAGGAGTAACCAACTTGAGTGCCTGCATAGCTCAGTCAGGGTCCTGGAATCAACTTTCCTGCTCTTAGGAAGCCTGCTTTTCCCTCTCCTCCCGGCTCCTGCTCTCTCTCTCTCTCTCTGTCTCTCTCTCTCTCTCTCATTATCTCTCTCTCTCAAATAAATAAATAAAATCTTTAAAAAAAAGGAGTAGGCAACTTGACGTTGACTTATTATTAATGGCTGTTTCATTTTTTATTTCATTGTGAGTCATTTCACAATAACTGACACCAAAGATTTTCCTTAAAATTCAGCAGAAGATAAAATGATAACACAAGTGGAAAATTCTTATTATAAGAGAAATAAGCCAGCTCAATGAAGATTCAATATTTGACAAAATCAGATATCTAAAATCTATAGTCATCTGTCTTCCTTTTATAAATTACTATTATATATAATATAGTCTTACATTTTTAAGTGTAACACATACTCTTAATAAATATGATCTATGTTATATATTGCATAAATAAATATTCTCTATTTATTAATAAATTTAATAGACATTTTATACTCAGCTTTTGCCCTCTACACATGTCCGTAGACTTCCTGCTAAACTATGATTTCTTAATCTCTGGTCCTTGATATTTAATCATCCATTGCAATTCAATGTGAGGAGGACAAAAGAGGTTTTACAAATCCAATTTTTTTTCCCTTCAAAATCCCTCAGAAATATAAGAAGTCATCTACACGGAAACCGGAAATGAAAGAAAGAGATAAAAACCTAGGCTTTCTCACTTGCCTTTCCTTTGTCCTCCAGTAAAACTGAGCCTCATCCCCTTCACTCCTTCACCAGCCTCAGTGCTGGGGAAAGCATTCTGTAGGAAATATATCTCAGGGATAGAAAATACCATTCAACCAAATCACAGCTGGCATATGCCTACCTTTGTAGTATGTAAAGCTTTCTAGGTAAGGTGTTTCCATATCTCTCGGGAGCAAATACCAATGTCAGGGTCAGGACACTTCCCATTATGTGTAATTTACATCTTTCAGGATGCAATATAGATCCATTTTCTCTTTTCTGCACTCAATAAAGGCAGATTAACTGATCCCTATCTTATCTGTGTAGTATTTGTTTAAGCACTTAACATTTATTAAATCACCTCTCCCCTTTTCAATTCACAGTCCTTCAATCCTTTTAAACTCTCTCAGATACGCTGTTTTCCAAAATGTTAATCTCTTTATTTTAGTAAGTCTCCTTTTAGCATCATGAGTGCCAATTTGCCACAGTCCTCTAACCTGGACTCAAAGAATTGCGAAATGCAGACATAGAATCTGGTATTCACAGGGACATATTTAAATATTTGCTTCTATAAAACATCACTAGATTAACAGATAATGTTTCCATCAATAAGAAAGATATGACGACAGGTACCAAGCATTTGTGAAAGACTAGACATGATAAGGATTCCAAAAATAGTAAGAGCAATCATGTTCAAGGAGATACATATTAACTGACTTGTCTTTTTAGTTTACACATTGGTGTATTTTGGGCTCCGCTGATCGTTTTCCCTATAGTATCAGAAAGAATATCTGGCTATTATATTTTAGTGAAATAAATATATTATTCTATTTCATTCATTCAAATTATATAAAACCAAAAACTTAAAAAAATTAATTTTTGGTTAGAGACCAGAACAATGTCACCTCCTGGGGTGGTAGTAGCTACAACAGGACAGAATACAGGACTTTTTGACTACTGGACACAGTACCAAGCTAATGTTGTGGTCACTGATTACACAAGTGAGCTCATTTTGTGAAAACCAGGGTTATAAATTTGTGATTTTTGTACCTTTCTACATGTATTTTTTACCTTAATAAAAAGTTTAAAAATGAAAAACCAAAAATAAGTTACCATATATGGAGCTTATTTTAATCATGAGTCAAATTAATTAAATTAAATAGTATTAATAATATTTATGAGAAAATTATTAATAATAAATGTGAAAGTAAATAATATTTATGAGAAAATTATGAAAATTTGAACAATAACTAGACAACCAATGATAGTTAGAACTTTCCTTAAAGAGGAATACTGTTCTTGTGGTATGTTAAAAATAAACTTAATCTTTAATGAACATATGCTGAGATATTAATGGAGGAAGCTGTAGGATCTCTGGATTTGCTATAAAAATCTGAGTGAAAAGACAGTGTTTTAGCATTTGTATGAAATAAATATGGCCAGGAATTAATCACTGTTTAGGCTGGAAAACGTGGAGAGCTTAGTACTACTTTCTCTATTTTTGTATATGCTTGAAATTATCCATCATTTTTATGTTTAAAAGTGCAATTTAGTAGAACTCTGTGAGTTCTACATAGTATTGTTTTCTATTGCCATTGTTCTTATAAAAAAGATTGAGGTGACTCAAGAATCAAGATATCGTTACCAAATTTACCTCAATTTCATGACTTCCAGTATAATTATTTGATGAGTAGTTCTCTGGCAAATAAATCTTAACCCCACACCATCAGTGACTAGCAAGGGGACTAAGTTCTGACATCAGGTTTATTAACAACAGGGGAGAAAGAGCACAATAATTTTATAGGTCAGCCTCCAGATTTTCTATACATTTTTTTAAAGATTTTATTTATTTATTTGACAGAGAGAAACACAGCCAGAGAGGGAACACAAGCAGGGGGAGTGAGAGAGTGAAAAGCAGGCTTCCCGCCGAGCAGGGAGCCCGATGTGGGGCTTGATCCCGGATCTCCAGGATCATGACCTGAGCCGGAGGCAGTTGCTCAACCAACTGAGCCACTCAGGTGCCCCTTTCTATACATTCTCTAAAAATGAAACAATAGCAACAGTTAAACTGTAACATTTACCTTTATATCTATGGACCTATTCCTAACCCTATTTTGATTAAACTTACATGGAAAATATTTTATCTTATACACACTATCATGTGTATTCCGTCGGGACAACTTATTATTTACACTTTATAAACTGTCATCATTGTTGCTTCAGAACTTTCTACCATGTGTTGTACTTTGAGATAAAACCCAGTGTTATGTTTAGTGAAATTGCAAAGAATCCTTCTTCACCATGGCTATTTCTATATCCAGGGTTATTCAAATTTTAACTCAAGAAAAAGACATTTGATATTAATTTTATTATGTATTTCTTTTGGGCTTAGATATTTTTTCCTTTTTAAGACACTTATTTGGAAATTCTAACAAAAATATTTACAAATATGCTTTTTGATGAATAATGAAGTTTTTATCCAACTTTCAACTGAAATATGGTTATTGGCATAGAAGGAAACTTAGACCACTTGATGACAAATTAACTCACTTATTTGTTACGTGTAAAATACACCATTAAATATCTCACACAGCTACTACTGAAATCTAGGATATGATTCTGTCTAACAGCAACATGAAAAGAGGAAAAAGGTCCTACTTATTACAACATTTTTACAAACAGTAACAATAATGTTTTCCTCAGAATATAGACATTTATTTCCTCTACAGTGTCATGATTAATTTTACTATAATACGCAGTGTGAACTGATCTTCAAAAAGTACAGTGAGTACTTAAAAAATGAAGAAAACAGACCAAAATTGATTATGTCACTTATTATGTCACTTATCTGTTTCTCAAAAAATACTATATTTTCCTGTTTAGCAGCTTCTGATAATGAAGTAGCCATTAGTTAAATAGTCGTGCTTAAATTATTGACATATATAATTAAAATTAAATCAAATTAAAAATATAATGCTTCTATATGAGATATATATGTAAAAATGTATCCATACAGCAGAATCATGAAATAGAACACAGAAAATATGTTTACAATCATCTGTTGAATTCAATGACTTAAAAGCTGTCATTGATAATTTTTTTTGTCACTGATAATTTAACAACACTCTATTATACAGATTATGGAAATTTTGTTGAAATTAAGTTCGCCTATAATCTTTTTAATTCTCACAGTTAAAAGAAAGATATAACTAGGAGAAGGAAAAAGGCATGTACCTAGGTATAATGTACAACTATAATGTCATAAATGTATCGATGAAAGTTTTAGAAATAAAACAGTGATTTTTACCTGTGAAAATTTCTAGCTTATAATTTGTCTTTATCCGTGTCTTTTTGTGTGTAATTACATTTGGGATTCAATGTTTTCAAATCCTTCATACCCTCCTCACCTAAATTGATGTAGGTTATTAAGGGCCACTAATGCAGTAATTAGGGAGTCTTATTGGACCTCAATATAAAATTTCCAAGATTTTTATTTTACTTTGGGAAACATTAAATTGTCTCCCATTATACTGAGTTCTAATTTGATAGCATTATTTAATCCTGAACAATGACCTTCACAGTCCAAAACAGTTTCCAAGTTATAATGTCTAAATGATGCTATCTAATTCCTATTAAAAGGACTTTAGAAGACGCAGACTCACCCAAAAAACTTCTGGCACATTGAGTATTGAATAATGTTTAATTATATTTATAAGCAATTGATTTTATATATTCCAGACTTCTTTACAATATCTTAATGCATTTGAATTTTGACCCACACATCTCCAATATGATGAGGCAAGAAAAAAAAAAAAAACAAGTAGATAATCCTTTTCATTGAATAATTCTTTTTTTATTTTAATTGATAATCTTCCTTTGTTAGGCTCACATGATGGACAATTGCTTATAGGGATTTACTTCCAATGCACAAAATAAGAAAGAGGATGAAAATGATCTGTAATATAAAATGAGGTATATAAATAATATTAACATGCTAAATGTTAGCTCAAAAAATGCAAAGTATGCACGAAATAAAGTGCTTTAAATAGTACATGGAGGCTCATACACTAAGGAGTGTAAAATATTCAATAAAGGTATAAATTACTTGTATCAATTAAGTCTTCTCTATATACCTTTAAATATATTTTTTATTTAGCTCTGTATCTGTCAGTTCAAAAATAAAATTAATAACACGCAAATAAATAATTCCTACATGGGAATTACATAAGAGAAAGAGGTGACTACACTAGATGAAAATTTGTATCTATTAGCTTTACAAAGAAGTGAAAGATAAGAGCTAAACTATGAAAGCTGTTAGTAAATAAAATATGTCAAGAAAGATTATCTCAACGATTTGGTACAAAAAGGGAGTATTTAAAATTCTAAGAGAGTTAATAAGTATGAAACAAATTTAACATCTTTTTAGAATATACGTTCTTAGAATGAATCAAAAGGTGTTTAAAGTTTCAAAGTATTGAAAAACTCCATCATATTTTACAAAGCACCTTGGTTATGTGCATATCAATATTTTGAATGAGTTCATGATCTCCTTCCCCTTATAAAAACTTGTAGGTAATAGCACGAGAGAAGTATAACTAATTTAAAACATATTTAAAAAATTAGAAGAAAAGGAAGTTTGCCTAGAAAACAAACAAAACAAAACAAAACTGTGTGCAGATGCATGTTTGAATGAAAGTATAACAACCGCAGTAAAGATTACTTGGGTACTTTAAAAACACTCAGACAGTCATTCATTCATTTTTTAATCACATTATTATTTAGCATCTATAATATGCATAGCTGAGTAATGAGTCTAAATACGCCAAGAGAGTATTGGATACTAACCAGTTCGAATGCACCCAAAGGCACAAATTTTAAATGGCATGTGGTAAGTCACTGAGAAGCACTGATGTCTGAATAAGTGAACATATTGCCTACAGAAATTGCCAGATGTATGGATGTAAAATGAGTGTTCACCTCAGAAGGATTTTTATAGCTTTCACTTAAAGTCATATTAATTGAGGTAGACCATTACTCAACAACTACAGAAGAGATAAGATAATGCGATAACATCTCAGTTATCTGGAGTTAAAGGAAGGTTCCAGGCAGCTGCTGCATCAGCTAACTGCAGTAAGGATACAAATCGTGAATAGATTATCATTTTTCAAAGAAGTAAAATATCATAAAATTCAGTGAACATTAAATGTAACAGTAGATATACAGAGACTATGAACTGGGATTAGGTTTTCTTCTGGCCCTGAGTTATCATTCATTTCCTGCTCACAGAACTGAGGTAAGTAAACTATTTTAATTATGAGAGATCAATTCTTAATTACTAAACAAAGGAAGTTAGTGAAAAACAGAAGGACTGGCATGATTCAAAGACCAGGGATTTGACACAAAGTTTTAAACTAAAAAAGTGAGAAAGTTAGGTTCACAAATCTAGAGCTATTCTTATAAAGAAGAGTGAGAGAAGCAAAAGTCTCAGAAATAGAATATTATAAAAAAGTAACACAACTTGAGGGAAAGGGAACATATGTACTAAAATTAACATATGTACTAGGAAAAAATATCCTGAAAAAGATGTCTATTCATTTAGTGATGTATGAACCTATAAGACAGAAATGTTGAAAAGGCCATATGTATAATAATGCTTATTTATGGACTTCATTATTTGATAAACTGATGGTATGTTTATGACATTACAAGAATATAGAAATCCCAGAGAAAACATATACAAGGATTCATGAATACAAGGGTAATGTGTACCAATAAGAAAAGTTGTTTTATTTTGAATCTTATGTATGCTCTTACCACACTACTGAGTTCAAAAAATTATGAAAACTCACAGAAGGCAGATTGAGATAATGAAGGGATTGAAAGAGATGTGTCTAAACAAAACATGCTCTACAATTTTAATCAACTGAAAACGAAAAGTGCGCCGTAGAAATAACTTAGATGCCCAAAAGAGTTTTCTCAAAATGAGGTTTACTGAAAAAAAGTCTAGGTAAAGTGTCAGCAATTTTTCAAATAGAATGTTTCAAAGTCCTGACATCTTTTCTTGTGTTTTGTTAAGACTGAGTTGAATTGAAGTTTCAAAAGGGCTCAAAAAATAGGCAAAAATAAAATTAGGTCAGGAGAAAACTAGTAATTTTTTTGGCATACCCGGACTAGTCTAAATGTTGTGTAATGTGAACAGAGGATGGATCGTGACGCTTCAAGAAATGGTTCCCTACAGTCCTATGAGTCTAGAAAATTTCATGGATTAAGGGCTTAAAAAATTATTATGTCAATGAGTTTTTCATTTCATTCAATATAATTTATTATTTGTATGACCCTTTAAGTAAATGAAAGAAGTATCTTCACAAATATATTTTAGATGAAATTTCATTGGTTATTTGTCTTTTGATTGCTGTCAATTCTTAGGCACTGATTACATTTATTGACAAGAAATCAACAAGTTTCCAAATAATGAATCCTTACACCTTTACCACTGTACTGTTTATGCTGATTTGAACCAAAAGATCTGCTTATTTGCTAACAAAAGTTGTAAGCGATGATGTTCGAAATGTGAAGCCAAAATCATAAGCAAGAATGATTGCAAAAGTAATATCAAAGATATTGTTTTAACTATTGGGTTTTTCTAAATTATCTTAATAATATAGATTTTATTAATTATATTCTTGAGCTTAAATAATTTTATGTTCATTTTTTCTGTATAACGCTGCATCATTTGAAAGACTGTTATTTTAAATAAGATGTCTATAATACTAAAGAAATAATTGAATTCTTCACAATAAAATATGGTGTTATTTTTAAGCTCCAGGTAACAATTTTTTTCACATTGTAAGTGTCAAAAACAGTGGTTAATTTTTATTAAAAGTTAAGGTGACATTTTAGTACTTCTTATGCTTCTGAAAAAGGTAAAGCTACGCTAAAATTCATTAGTATTTTAAGATAAATCTAAACACTTGAGTTTTGAATATGACCATTTTCTACATGTTTAAATTTATTTCTTTAAACTTTCCATGTATCCCTTTGGTTTTCATTAGAGTATTAACAAACTACAGCATTATAACAAAAATAAGAGCAAGCATGCTCATAAAGTGCTCATGACTAATAAGTTTGAATAGACGTTTTCAAAATTATTCCTGATTTAAAAAATAATTTCCATTTCATTAAATGCATCATCCATATTCTTTGTGGATCTTTTCTGTATACATTAAAGAAAGGAAATATAGTTGTATTGGGGCATTTAAAAAAACACTAACTATTTGTTTTTTAACATGCACATATGCATACTTTTGTGTAGAACTTTGGTTCCTTGCAATTTTTAATTTTAAATTTAGCAATCAGAAGTATAGAAATGGAAAGTACTGGATATAGACAATGATTTCATTTGTATTATTAAGCATATTACTATTTCCTGATCATTTTATAAATGACAGTGAGAGCTTTATTAGGCTTTATTTTTAAAGCTGTACAAAAATAACTAAATATTTAGTTACTTTCTTAACATTATATAAACATTAAGTTCACTAAAGAACTAAATGCATGTTCAGCAAAAGAAAACTACTATGCCAATAATTATTTAAACATTCTGATTAAAAACAAGTTACAGGTGCCAAGTTTTTAATTATGTAAGGGACATTCTTTTCAATTTAGAAGACGAGAATATTTCCATTCCTGATGATAAATAGTACAGGTATTAACAACTATCCTCATGTGAATTTGGAGGGAAAAATGGTCAGGGACATTTTTAATTTGTAGTTTATACTATCAAATTAACCATAAAATTTCCTATGTTTATTAAATCAGAACCATGATGTAATTCTAAAGATAATTGTGTGAGTCTAAGATAACATTAAACACTAAAAGCTGAAGATCTATGAAGATCTAGGGAGAGTATAAGTAAAAACAACAAAATACTTCTATTTCTCCTTATTTTTCACCCAGGTCACACTTCATCCCAAGTCTTAAATTTCGTGTGGTGTATGCTGGCTAACAGAGAAAAAAGAAAAAGTTTTCAAAAACTAATCTATTCCACCATATCTGAGTAATATCCAAACAAATCTCAATTTTTTAAATTAAATAACATATGCATTCTTTGATTTATAGCAACACACATAAGTATTTTATGCTATTTTACATCACTAATGTGTGTAGATGTGTGAGCTAAACTTTAGGACGTTAGCAGTCAAATTTCATCATAGTTACTACATTAGACATTTCAATACTCCCCTTAAGTATATTGTTCTCCTTGCATTTTTTAACTTCAAAAGATAAAGCAAAACAAATATCAATAGTTTATAGACAGGAGCAATTATTTGGTTCTGAAATGCTAAAATAGTTACTATATTATGTGTGGGATAATGATACTTTCCAAGTAATTTGAAAAGTTGAAGGCAATCCATAAAACAGTTTAATCATTGTTGCCATCACTATACATATATATATCCAATGGCAGATCTATTCCTTTATTCATAGGACACTTGTCTACTCTTATTATCAATGTCTAGTAGCAATCTTTTCCTCAGTGCATTCAGTCCATGCCTTTCATATTTACATCCACAAGAGCTAAAATATATGTTCTTTTAGTTTTTTTTCTCTCCTTTGGTATTTTTTTTCAATTTCCCTCCCATTCCATAAATCAAAGAAATGATACATCTGTGATCTGTCTTATTTTTGTTCCTAGCTTATAATTCCATGATTTTTTTATACTAGAAGATGAAAGAAAGAAAAGATGTACATTGGATTTGTTATACAGGATAAAAGTCATCTTTTGACTGAGTTTTTATGAGTTTCATCCTTATCAAGCATTAGCTTATATGGCTTGACCAAACTATTGAATTGTCAGTGGCATTTACCTATCAACTAAAAGGAAAAAAATAACTATGTAGCAGATAACATATGATCATTTCTTTACCAAATTCCTTAAAGGAAACACACTATAGATTCTCTATGCATTTTTATTTTCACAGTGGTTGTATAAAATAATCCACTTAGAGAATATGGTCCCCAAATTAAAAGTGCTAAGTACAATTTTCAATGTCTCTCTGTTAGAAGGACATATTCCAAGTAAATGAAGAATATTGGTTTATTTATATGTTTCCATCACATAGTTCCTCTGATTCTGATCGGAGACTTACTCCATATGAACATATTACTAAATTGCGTTGAACGGTCAAAGTGATGGCTGCACTGATTTCCTAACTTAGCCTAAAATGTGTAAAGTCACTATGGAAAAGGACGATTATGTGATGATGCTGGCATCATTAAAAAAATGAAATCTCCCAGTGATTCAAGTGTCAAGAGATGTTTTTCCGTCTTAATTAAATCCTTCAAAACACAGGGAAATCAAGTAAGCAAGAGAGCAATATTCAAAGGAAATATGAAGCACATTTGAAAAATGTTTTCAACATCAAAAGTTATGTTTGATTGTTGTCAACAACCATGTCCTAACACAGGAACCTGTCTTCCTGTTAAGTATATTCATTTTTCCACAGTAAATTGCTGCCTGTTTCCAAGAGTCACTTTTATCTTTGTTTCTGAAAACAACCTGAACTCTATTTCTACTAAGAAGAACGGCATGTTGAACTTATTCCCTCAAAGGGAATACTTTGATAAAGCCTTTTATGTAATACTTACTCAAATATGGTGGTTTGTAAGGCGCTCGTGTATTAGACAGCAGTCCATCCAGCTCCTTCCTCTCCAGAGTGCTGTGAAGGGCCTTCTCTTTGCCAAAGGTGGAGAAAGACCTCTCCGCCCCAGGCTGGGCTTCTGGAGTCTCAAACACCTCCGTGTCTGGAACAGAATCCATGCCAGGAACATGCAGATTGCTGCGATAATCAGCAGCCTGGCGTCCATCAGCGGGGACAAAAGAAGGCATCCAGCACCGATCTGAGTGACCCAGCGCTTTGCATTCCTCAGTGCAGTTGGAGAAGAGATCCATACCTGTAGGCAGAAAAAAAAAAAAGAAATTATAGATTCAGGTTTCACGAATATGAGAGATTACAGGTAGCATAAAAAGTGCTGGGTGAATGTATTTTGCCAAAGTTTTCTTGCCTTAACCTCACAGGAACCAAAACGTCTTTGTACTATTTTCCAAAGGGTTAGATTTCTAGCAAAAAGGATCCTGAGGTAGATGTTTCTAAAATTCTCAGAGTTTTGGGAAAAAATTCTGGCTCTAAATTATTTAAATAACTAGGGAATGGTGAGTAGGAAAGGATGAATATTTTTTAAAATCTCTAGTAAAATTCATAACAGAGAAAAATGTATAGTGTAAAGCCTTTATAATCCATAATCTCTAATGATGATAAGGCATCCAACATGTTTCCTTCTTAGAGACAAAAACATCAGAACTATGTGACATACAAATGATGATATTTAGATTATGAAATCTGGATATGAAATAAAAGTGAAATTCAACAGAAATACATTATACACATTGATAAACCGGTAAATAACAAATGAAACACTTCATGAGCGGCCAAGAACATGCTTTCTCAGGTCCTCTGAAAATGACTCTAAAAGGTGTATTTCGGTGACATTCTGGTAGCCCATATTACTACAAACCACTTATCATTTACCACTGCAGACAAACCCAGAACAAATGACTGTAATTAGTGAAACCAAGGTAATCAAGTGTATTGTGAGTCAGGTGCAGATACTATTGACAAATACTTTATTACTTGTTCCATATTGGAAAGCACTTGTCCTAGTCAACACAGAACTCTTTCCCTACTAACCTGAGAATAAGATTTTAAAGATTTCATTTATTGACAGAGAGAAACACAGCCAGAGGGGGAACACAAGCAGAGGGAGTGACAGAGGGAGAAGCAGGCTTCCCGCCGAGCAGAGAGCCCAATGTGGGACTCAATCCCGGGTCTCCGGGATCATGACCTGAGCCGAAGGCAGTCGTTTAACCAACTGAGCCACGCAGGCGCCCCTAGAATATTAAGATTTCAAATGACATCTTCAAGTTTCATTGTGTCCCACAGATTGGCAAGATTATTCAACATTATCAAATTATGACTCAAGAAAGTTCAGTTTCTTAAGCAAAGCATAACAATTTTTGAGCATTATAGAATACTTTCTGATATTCATTTTGTTAACTATCCCATGCAGAAAAACAAGTACATAAACCCAAATCACATTTTAATATTTTTCTAAACATACTAACACATTTATTGCTCATGTTTTTAAACAGGATCAATTTAAAGTAATTTGAATATGATTATTCTGTATAAAAGAAAGTCTCAAATGCATTAGTATGAATTTCTTTTTTTAATCGACAGACTAATATTTGTTTAATGTACCCATCTTACTGTTTTTTTCTTATAAATACCATGACTGATTTGAACTCTTGAGTTAGTTTTAGTTTATACATTCCTGATGGTATTGTGTCACAAATTGCTTAACTTGTTTGTGTGTATATGTTAACATCAATATAAATAAAATATAGAAAAGAGTTTTTCAGAGTATAAATCTTCTAGATTATCCACAAGTATTTTGGAGTTCAGAACAGTTAATTATGTGAATTATGTTTAAAGAAAAAGAAATAGAACAAAGTTTCTTATCATATATTAATCTCACTTTATGACTTTTTTATTTTAAATTAAACTATGTATAATGTGGAGTCTGACTTCGATTATAATGTTCCATTGATAATTGTCATGCATAAGCCTGGAAATAAATTACTGATCAGTGAACTGTTGAGGAACTTAAACGTGAGCTGAAACCAGGATAAGGAACCAGACGAAGAAAGCATGTAAAACAAGTCAGTGTTTTTCTAGACACCAGAGTAGCTCAGCTTTTTAATCCAATTTTTCAAGGAGATATGTAGAAAGAAAAAGAGTAAGGGAAGGACAATGTCCCTGATACATATTGACATACGAGGTAGGCAGAAGCTATAGAACCAGAGAGATTTATATTTTGCATACTGTACTAGAAGTAGAGGGGAAAAAAAGACTTTTTTTGATAGATGGAACTACTGTTAAAAGTTAAATTATTATGAGCAATCCTATGTGTTTGAAAATTAAATTCAAGGCATTAAATTTGAAGTGGGTAGAATTAATTCAAATGTTAAGATAGAACTGTATTGTTATACCCTGATAAAAGTGGATATATATAATGCCAAATTTGGAATTAATGCAATTTTTCCTCACATGACTGATAAATATACTACATGGAACCATTAATAATCTTTCATGTCTTTTCTAGCACCTGTACCTAAGGACTCTAATATTCTTAAATATGACCATCTCTCTTATAGCAAAATTACAATAAACTAGTCTCTCAACATTATTAAGATGTTTAGGTAGACGGTACTTTCAGAACTTGTTTTTATAGATAGTGTATACTCAATTGTGCCCATTTTCTTCTCTTGAAGTTAATGGCTTTCTGGTTTTTGGCTTCTTTAGTTGTTAAAGTCTAGTTAAAATTCCCTTAGATGATGTAATCAAGTTCTCCTGAGTTGAGAACCTGTACAGAAAATATATCATGTGCATAACAAGAGAAATGTAAAATGTGCTAAAGTTTTTGCTGGAAGTATAATTGTACTTGACAAAAGGAAGAAAACACTTGTAAATAATGCTCTTACTAAATTTATGAACTACTCTTTTTAAAGTGTGATTCCCATAGTAATAACACAGAGCTTTATAGAACCAAAATGAGAGATACAGTACCACAAATTGTGCATGAATGTATTTCACCAGTTTTACTGATAAAATAAGTGTACCGATTTTTCATGAGGAAAAAAATATCAGAGAAACAAAATTAAAAGAAAAATAACAAAGAGTACATCAATAAATTTCAAATCACTTGCCTTTTAGATATATAGTTTGAGAACCAGATAAATGTTCCTATTACCATTCCTCACTTCAGCGAGTCTCTAAAAGACTAACAGTATTTTGCCTTTTTTTCATTTATCCCCAGTCCCATTAAATATAGTATTTAATGACTAAGTAAGCAAAAGTATAGTTAAATTTTGTTGTGATAAATGACTACATGAGATACAGGAAGGCCAGGATTATAAGGCAAGCGACCTATTAAAATGCATGCCTTTCACATCGTTCTTGGAATTTTTCAATAGCTCAAATGGAAGACCCAAGAGAAAATAAATTTAACTTGATTTTTACTTTTTCTTATTCAAATGCCCTTACTATAGAAACTGTGAGATTTGTACAGCAGAAAAACACAGGACAACCTGAATTTTGGTATTTTCTAAGAAATATTTCTCTCTCTCTCTCTCTCTCTCTCTCTCTCTATATATATATATATATATATACACATATATATATTATTTGCAATTTCTTCGCCTAGTTATTTATTTTTCCAACTTCTCAGAAATAATCTCTTCTACAAGGCATGACAGCTGACATGATAGACTGCCTGTTATGCAAAGATATATTTAGATAAACTTTAAAATACATATTTTTTAACCAGCAAGTAAATTGTTCCTTATAGTCAGAGGCAGTAATAGTACCACTGAGAACAAATTGTCATTTCAAAAATATTATAATTATAATCAATGTGTGTTTTCTGATGAATGTAATAATATAAAGTCATGGGTACATTTCTTCCTCATGCACCAAGGCTTCATAAAAAATGTTTAATTTTTCATAACATGATAAATTAATTTTAAAGAAAATCAATACTTAAATTTTTGAAGAAATTTTTAGTCCTCCTTTAACCACTTAGCACCAAAAAAATGGAGACAGCTTAATTTCAACCACAAAAGGTGCTAAAATTTTTAGGAAAATATAGCTCATAGGCAGATATTTATCAACATAATTCACTCATGAAAAAGTCAAAAGATGTATATCAAAATTTTTCCCTATTGATCATTCAAAATGTTTATATTTTTCTCCATTTTCTCTAATATTTTATTATACATTTTTCCAATTATAAATCTTTCTGTGACATCATTTTGTAGTTCAGATTTTTACCAGAAACCTGAATAAGCTTTGCAAACAATCATGTAAATTCATTTTATTTATAAGTCCAGGCAGTAATTGGCCAGTATCTAAGTTCATATTGGAGCTGGGAAAGGGAAATTTGTACTTATGATAAATCAAAAATTGTCTTGTTGATAATGAGGTAGTTGGGCAACGGCTGAACACATTTTATGATATACTATATCTACTAGTTTGAAGACACTGACAATTCAAATCACTCTATTTTTTATGTATAGCCTAATATTGACCACGTATCATGTGTTAATCTCAATAATTAATTAAAAATAAACACACTTGGAAGCTAACTGTAACTGAAAGAAAAATTTACAAGAAGGAGCGACTTGACAATGTTCAGGTTCGCCTTAACAAGTAACATTAAGAGAATCACTTATTAGGGTTATCTTTTCAATGTATTTTTTTAAGAAGGTGCAATTAATTCCAGGAGTATGCATATCGCAAATATTTAATACATGAAGCAAAAAACATTCTTACAACAAATATATCTCCTTAAATGTACCTGCAGTAACGTTAACATGTTTAAGGATATACAACTAAACTTTTTGTATCAGTATTGCAAATTAGAAAAAAGATCTTTTAATCTAATGATATACTAAACAAAAGTGAAACTGTATTTCTTTTAAGTACACTTTTTTTTTTGGCTATATATGCTGTGATTAATCAGATTTTCCTCTTGACATAGTTCAGGCATATATTTACCACATCTCCCTGGAATTCTGCCATATCTAACCAATACATCAATAGCGCACTGAAAAAAACGGAAAGCACCTTGACAAGGCTATAGAAAGAAAATGCCACAGAGCAGTGGTCAAGTCGAAGAATTTCACACATGGAGCCAGGTGCAGTAGAAAACTGAAAAAGCTTATGTGATTCTCTGTGCAGCTGCCTCTGTGTTTAAAGCCCTTCTATGAACAAGATTGGTGACTGCAAATGGCTTAGAAAGGAGAAAAGCAAGGGGGGTAGGGGAGAAAGAACAAAAAAGAAAACGATTCATAGAAGAATAAATAGAGGGCATATCTAAATAAATAAATACAAAGTAATGCTAACATAAAAAAAGAAAGTGAGAATAAACAGAAAGTTAGGAAGTTTAAACAGGTGAAGCACTAAGATCAATAGTGTATATAATGTAATATACAATGAGGTACAGACTGAAGGATAGAATTCAGAGTCTAAGTCTTTCTAGTATTATTTTTCCTTGGTAACCACGTGTTTTCCCCCTAAAAACTGGCCAAGTAAGATTTTCTTATTGGTATAAATTTTTTCCATATCATAAATCTGGAAATAGATGTGCTGGGAAAATTTTTCCCAAATATTATGAAATTTGAAGATCATCAATACCTGGCTTTACAAGAAAATAAAAGAGATGTGCTTATTCACCTGAAGTGGGTCTGACCTTTAGGAAATATTATTGCTGCTTGCTATAAGTTTACGGTATACAATATCAGTGTGAAGTGGAGAAAATCATTAAAGTAAATGCATTTCAATTCTCTGCATTTAGGGTTTTATACTTAGAAAAGAAAACACATCAAAATCTTTCTTACAATAAAATTAGACATATTAAATCTGATTGCAATTCAGCACACAAAGGTGAGATTACTTCTTAAAACAAGTGTGTCATTACAATTCTCAAACAGCAATTATTGTGCTCAGTATGTTGCGGCTGCCCTGGAACTGCCAATGACATAAAAAAAATAAGTTAATTCTGTAATGCTTTTCATGTTTAGGAATGTAAAGATAGGGGAAAATTTTTGCCATTGATAAAGAAAAACACAAACTACCTTGCTTTTTAAAAATGTTTTCCAGAACACAATTTGGCATTTTAATTTTCCTTTTAATGCTTGACAACTCAAATAATGTGAAAGAAACATTACCAGAATGGCAACACTGAGTCCTTGAGAAATAAAATAGGTACTGGGAAGACACATTGATAAGTATCTATTCCCATCCATCTTCCAAATTTAGCACTTTTTGCAGATGTTTATTCATTTCTCTTTCTTTGGTTAGGTTATTATAGCTCATTATGTCTGAGGGACTAAACTAATTGAAATGTTCATTGAGACTGGAGTGCTACAGAAAAAAAACAAAGCAGAGGGTGGGGGAATAGGAAAGAATAAAATGCACCCAGGAAAACATGCAGCAGACACTGTTTAAATATTAAACATTTTGTTTCAAAAGTTTAAAAAGGCTAACTTAAATTAGAAACCCTGAAAAATGAATAGGAATGAGCAATTCTAAACATACAGCTTTTTAAAGATAACAATAAATCATATGCCATATATAGGCCAAAAATGAAAGGGACTTTGTACTCAAATATAAACTTCTGGCAAGATCTGGTTTGTTGTCAGGTTCCCAGACACTAAATAGATGCTCTGTTCACTTAGCGTGAAGGCCCGCAAGGGGCAGGGACCTCCGGGGATTCTTGGCAGTTCTAAAGTCTCATTAGGTCTGCATATTAATGACTTGCAGCAATATAAAGAGACCCTTGAGCAGCCTTTTTTTCCTCTCCTCCTGCCTGTGTTTCCCAAGGCTACGGCTGCCTCAGACACAGCACACATTAGCCAAGTGAGAGGCTTGCAGTAAGCGCTGCTGCCAGGCGACCATGGGGCGGGCACTGCCCTTTGACACACTGCCTCAGCACCACTCAGAGGTCTACCAAGTGTGTTAAGGAATGTGTGCTCTCTAGGACCAAGGTTACCTTGAAAAGGAGGGCTCTATTTCTTTATGGTTACATCATTAATCAAAATAAAGCTCAAAATAAAGTGAACAGAGTTTAATGTAGAGATGGCCCAGTGATGAACATTTTTATAAGTTACAAAGGTTAATTCGCCTTTCCATTTCTTTACATGTCAGAAAAACACAAAACTCAATTAAAAAAATAAAAAGTAAAAAAAAAAGCACCTTTCTTAGTTGATATGTAAATGAAGGGGAAAGAAAATCCAACCATTCTGAAATCATTTTCATTATTATAAGGTATGTTTTATTTTTAAGTGTTTTATTTAAGGATTATTAAGCAGAGTTAGCAGCATCCTAGAAAACTTGACAGTTAAATTTATACAGAAAAAAGTAAAATAAAGTAAACAATGTAAAATATATGTATCACACTCTTCTCCCATCAGTGGCTATCATTAACCTTGCATACAAATACATATGGGGTTCGACTTTTGACAGGTCATGCACCCTACTGAAAATATGGGGATAGCTAGGATACTTGAGAAATTACACATTATCAAATGCTTATTAAGGACCTGAAGCCTAAGAACCTAGCATTGGAAATCCTGCTTTTGGCCTATTCATGACTTTTAATCACCTTTCCTTCTTCCATTCAATACTCAGTGGCTTGCAAAATGCATTGCTCTGGAAAGGAAGAAATGTGGATTCTATTTCCCAATCACCCACTTATTATCTGTGACTTTGTGCAGGTCAATTAATTTCATTCACCTTCAGTTACCCCATCCATAAATAAGTCTAATTATACCTTATTTGACTGAAGATGGAGGCCTGGACCAGTTGAGAAATCTACAGGTTTTTGTATGCAATATGTTTATACTAAAAGACATTATATAAGGAAGAAAGAGCTCATATCCTATCATGTTTCATGATGAATCTCTAATTGTACCCAAAAGAACATTAGATTTTTATAATCCTCCTTGAATATACAGTTACTAACATAGGATGACACCATTTTCCTGTGGATTAACAGACTTAAACCTACAGAAAATTACCCAGAACATCATTCTTTCTGATTTACTTTTAATAAAAACAACAAAACAACAACAACAAACTAGAAAAGTCAGCATTGCCTTTTGAACACACTTACCAGCTGACTGGCCGCGGTTGGTGGCATCATGATCACTATCTCCCTGTTCACTGTCTCCATGACCACTGTCCTTAGAGCTTACTATGTCAGCTTCCTGGAATGCAGAACTACAAGTACAAAAACGTGAATATTAGAATAAAAAAGGTGAAGAAACACAGAAAACATTCTTCTGCCACCACATGGTCACCAGTGGTGCTGCAGATTTAGAAACCTCTCAGTTGGCTCTATTTCTGCAGAAACCTAGTTTTCATCCCCTTAAGCCTAATTCTTTAAAACTGAGCAGAGCAGTCAGTTTGAGCGTTTAAAGCATGTCACTTTAGTCATTATTCTATGATTAGCCTTATGTATACATGTATAGCATTTTCTTAAAGGAGAGTATTCACCTGGAATAGGGAAACTATCAGAAGCAGTGTAGTATATTTATCAAATATATTGATAAAATATTTAAATATATTCAGTAAGTTTTGTATAGATGGATTATATCCATATTTTTCATGTGTGGTCTAGGAACCCCAGCATAATCAGTATTTATGTTCTGACCTAGCTGGACATGATTTATATTTTATATTTTAATATTGGATAATATACCTAATTCCTAGTTTTAGTAGGCAGTAAACTGTCCACACACCAAGCTAGGGGGGGAGGAAAAAGGAGTCCATACCTGTTAACTCGACGAGGTCTGTCAACTAGATAGCTGAGCTCTGCTCGCTGGTGTTTAGTCTAGAAAAAAAATAAATAAATCAAGAGAATTTGAATGCTAAGGGCTTAGCTAGTAGTCTTCTTCTGAGGTGAGGAACTGAGTCTAGTTTAAGTAATTGTGTATAGTTTTATGAATTTTCAAGCTGTTCTAAGATCTTACCCTACTGAAGGGCAATATGCAGAGACACTTCAGTCTAGATTTTCAGTAAAGGTTTAAAAAATTGCAAAAATAAAAAGGCAATTTTAAGTGTGTGTGTGTGTGTGTCTCCTTAAGGAGAGAGTGCAAATGACCTCATAGTTAGGGTTTATTGTCCCTAGTAGAGTCAACCTAGGTATCCTCTGCAGTCTTTCTTTCAGTGGCCTAAAAAAGTGTTTAAGTGCATACTGGTTGACACAAGAAAAACAGCACGCTCAATAAGAAAAAGTTTGGATATTTTATGGAATTATTTTGTTGTTTATTTTCAAAATGTGCTTAAGATACAAATGAGCTGTACAAATATTCATGAAAGTCAATTAATAATATCTAAGACTCAAATAAATAAAATAACCTGCTAAGAAAGGAATTCATAATCCCCTCCCAAACTTATCCCCCTCCAAACGCCCTCTGCATTCTTCTCCCCACCTCCACCATCCACACACCTTTTCTGGTCCAAACTTTTCTTGTACATAAATCAACTCTGTTCTTCCCCCACCTCCCTCCTTCCAACTTTGCCACTTCTCCATCTTTAAAAGGAAATCGGAATTGACAAGCCAAATTCTTTGAGGAAGAAAGCCAACAGCAGTGATTTATCAAGAACAGTGGCAAAAGGTGATTATTAGCTAAAAGATATATTTAAGGTAACAATTGTTTAAGCCTTTTGTTAGTTTGCGCTTACAGGGATTTGTGCCAAAGCAACTTCATTCAAATTCACACTGTGTGGGCGTTGGGCTTCAGGAGCGTCTGTAAATGCTGTCCAGAGCAGAACTGAAGGCTTTTCTGCAACCCGAGTTCAGAGGACAAGGATCTAATAACTTATTCACTAAAACATGCATTTGAGTTTAGACAACTGTGCGAAGTTAAACAATCTATAGCTTACTTTACACGCGACTGAAAGCATCGATAAACAAAGCAAACAATTAACTTTATTAATGCCTGGGACAAATGCAAAGAGAAAAGACCTTTGCCAGTACCAGAAAGACCCTCCATCTCAATCCCCTAGCTCCCCCGCGCACTTTTCCCTTCACCCTCAGATTTCTGAGAAGGGAAATGACTGAAAAGGGGTTAGGATTTTAAAAGAACGATGCCAGAGGGAAGAAGGAGGGTCCAAGGTGGCAAAGCACCAAGGGGAGGAAATGAAAGTAAATGTGGAGGAGTGGAGCGCAGAAAATTAGGGACAACACGAAGTTTAGGTTACATACGAAAGGGTGGGAAAACCTCCCCCCCAATTTCTGCCCCCACAAAGATACAAATAAGTTAATACCCTAAATATAAATACACAGTGCACCAGAAATACAAGGGCCGGGCTAGAGGAGGCTTTCAGATGGAGGAGATGAGAGATGGTGGTCCTTTCGCTTCAGCCTTACCTCGTTGGACAAAATGCTTCCGTTGGAGATGATGTCGGGCTGCTGGTCTGTGTAGCCGGTGACGATGGCCCCACAGGGGTTGTGCTCAGTGTCCGTACTCCGTGAAGGGCTGCAGGGCTTAAGGAACATCAGGTCGGTCTTGGCGGACTCAGGGGTCAGGCAGACCTGGTAGCAGTAATTCTGGTTGTGGTGGTGGGAGCCAAAGCCCCCTGACTCCTCTACCGGCACTTGGGCCGGGTTACTGGGTACATTGGAGCTTTGCACCAGCATGATGTCCGACTTGCTGAGTTTCTTCTTGCGCGCCCGGGCTTGGCGGCCGCAGCAGGTCGAGCCCCCGCTGCCGCAGCAGCAGCAGCAAAGGCAGCAGTCGCTGGCTAGACACGTGTAGATGTTGAGCTTCTTCTCTTTTTGGCAACGCACGGCAAGCACGATCATGGCTAGCAGGAATATGAAGGACACCGAGCCCAGCGCAATGATGAGAATGAGGGTGAGGTCCAGAGAGGTCTCCCCGCCGCCAGAGCGGCTGGGGCGCTGATGCTCCCCTGAGCCCCCGCTACCGCTCCCGCCCCCACCCTGGGGCTCCACAGCTCCATCCACCAGCTGCACCACTAGTGTGGCAGTGGAGGACAGGGGCGGCTGCCCATGGTCGCGCACCTCGATCACCAGCTCGTAAGGCCGCTGGGGGTCGCGCTTGGCCGGCACCCGACGCGCGGTGCGGAGTTCCCCGGTGCGCCAGTCCATGCGGAAGAGGTTCATTTCGTTGCCCCGCACAATGCTGTAGGTGAGCCGGGCGTTCTCGCCGTCGTCCGCGTCCACTGCGGCCACGCGGATCAGCAGGTAACCCGGCTCCGCCGACCGGGGCAGCACCTCGCGCGCTGGAGTCCCGTTGCGCCCTGGCAGGGGCGCCACGATGGCAGGGGCATTGTCGTTCTGATCCACGATGAGGATGTTGACAGTGGCGTTACCAGCCAGAGCCTGGGGACTGCCGGCGTCCCGAGCTTCCACTTGGAAGCTGAAGTCCTTGAGCTGCTCGTAGTCGAAGGAGCGCAGGGCGTACAAGTAGCCATTCTCAGAGTTGATGGACACATAAGTGAAGACGCTCATGCCCTGAATCTGGCACTCTAGGATAGAGTAGGCTAGCTGGGCGTTGGCACCCTCATCGCGGTCTGTGGCGCTCACCGCGTAGATGTACGCGCCGGGCACGTTGTTCTCGGTCACATACACGTCGTACACCTGCTGGCTAAACCGCGGTGCGTTGTCGTTCACATCTGACACTTGTACCTGGATCGACTTACTGGTCGAGAGCGCCGGCTCGCCCCGGTCCCGAGCCACCACTGTTAGGGTGTAGGAGTCTCCAGCCTCTCGGTCCAAGGGGGCCTCAGTCACGATGGTATAGTAGTTCTTGAAAGAAGACTTGAGGCGGAACGGCACATCCCCCAACAGCTCGCACTGCACCTGCCCATTTTCCTCTGAGTCGCGGTCGGTCACACTGAACAGGGCCACCACTGTACCTGGCGCCGCGCCCTCGCTCACCGCCTCCTTTACGGTGCTGAAGCTGATTTCTGGCGCGTTGTCGTTAGCATCCAGTACTCGGACTAGCACCTTGCAGTGCGCGGGCACGGCGTTGGGGCCCAAGTCCTTGGCTTGTACGTATACTTGGTACACAGGGCTCTCTTCATAATCTAGCTCGCCGCTCACCTCCAGCCGGCCGGTGCGCGGGGAGAGTCCAAAGAGCTCCCGCGCCCTGGGCGAAATGTGGCTGCTGAAGGAATACACGACTTCGCCATTCTGTCCCTCATCTGGGTCTGTGGCGTTGAGCTGGATTACGAGCGTGCCGGGTGGAGAGTTCTCTGGTAGGGACACAGTGTAGACGGGTTGGTCGAAGGCGGGGACATTGTCGTTGGAGTCCAGCACTCGGATGGTGAGTAGGGCAGTGCCGGTGCGCTGCTGTTGGGGGGGTAAGCCCCCTCCCCCGCCGCCTCCCCCTCCTTCTCCTCCTCCTCCCCCTCCTCCCCCGTCCACCGCGGTCAGCACGTAGCGGTGCACCGCTTGCTGCTCTCGGTCCAGCGGCTTCTCCAGCACCAGCTCCGCGAATCGGTTGCCATCCCCCTGGGTCTGCACGTCCAAGGAGAAGTAGCTGTTGGGGGTTATTTCGTAGTCGCGCAGGGAATTGGTGCCCACGTCTGGGTCGAATGCGCTCTCCAGGGGGAAGCGGGTGCCCGGTGTGGCGCTCTCCGAGATCTCCACGGTCAGGTCCGGCTCCGGGAAGGAG